>JAJIYU010016911.1:0-11938 GCA_030144865.1 Tinospora cordifolia | reverse complement strand
TCACCCATTATATTTTTCAGGTACACTTGGACGTAGAGTTTGCTGACTTACGTCAGAAGACCCTCACTTTGTTTGGACACCTCATGGGGAGGTCGTCGGGGATAGGTGATTTGAAAGTCTTGCTCTCGATATTTCACTGGATTATTGTAACATGTTTTCATTGGTTTAATTTTAATTGTTTCATTTTTCGATGGCTTTCCTCGTGTAACAAATTGGTTTAACTAAATAATTTGAAAAATGTTTCCGCTGCTTTACTTAAGATTTATTTGAAAGAATTATTATAATTTTCTATATTATACATGATATCTTTATGGACTTGAACTTGAGAATTAAATATTGTGAACTGTAATTTGAAGAAAAGATATTTTGACAGAAAAGAATTTTAGTAGCATCTTGTTTTTCATCAGGCGACAATCCACACGTGAACGGAGGTCAGATCGAAAATTGAGGTGTTACAGAAAGACTGATATTTCTCATGGTTCAGTCTCACATGGATTATTACATAAGAAGTATTATTCCTCATAGCTTAGTCCATCAAAATCATATCGCATTTTAGATATGCTCTTGCAAATTTAAAACACGCTGCCATGTAAATAAAATTTCATGAATTTCAAAACAAATGTAAATATGTCAATACAAATAGCATGCTTACATTTAAATCCATTTTATATCTACAATGCAATATAAATAATCAAGATAAAGAAATACTCACAAAATACCAACAACTAATCTCGTTGGGCATGTATTTCACTTCCTGGTATAATAATCAGTCACTTCCAAATTTACTGTAAAATTCAGTAATATATAATTCATCATTTCATATATAATATATATTTTTCTTTGCATCAGTTCTTATTTCATAAAAATCAATGGTCTTGAAATAATATCACTATTCACATAATACTTGAAATAATTATCACTCACCAAGATTACTATCCAACCAATTTTTAATATCCACTCCCAAAAATCTATGTTCGAATGCACTGCAATTAACCTATCAAACATAATTTTAGATGTACAAATCAAATTTAATTCATTTTTATAATAATTTGTAACATATTTATTTTTTATATTTAATCGCATACGTGAACGAGACACCACGAATGATTGTGCATTACCTCAAATATTCTTAATAACCTTTAAAATTAATTTATTGCTCCTATACCATATTTTTATAGCAGAAAATAAAATAAATAAGCTTTCAAATCATATTTTTCTTTAATTTTATAAATTTTCTTAAATAATCTCATTGGTCAATCATTCACCAAAAATTCATTTGATATTAAAAATTCACAAATTTAGTATCGATGGATACGTATTTTCATTCTCTACATTCCTATGGATTTTAATTAGAGTTTTATTTGAGTTTAACACACCAAAAAACCTATTCAAAGGTTATAAAAGTTTAGATATTTATTTTAAAATTTACAGAGTAAATTAATACAATCTAACCACATATCTGAGATCTATTCATCACTAGGAGTGTTTTAGTATAATTGTTATTAAGTTTTACATACTCTAAGAAAATATCTAATTTTTGAATATTATTATAAAACATTTATATAGTATAAATTATAATATAATATTTTTATAACAAAAATTAAGAGAAGCAACTTACCTGTTTCTCTTTCTAATTCGATTTCGATTTATAGATGTGTTTCACGATTCGGGACATGCAACACACCTTTGTACAGACGCATGTTATCTAAACACAAAAGTCTAACATGATTCCTTTCTTGATTAACTCATCTCATCCGTTTTTATCCTCTCCTTTTATTTATTATTTTTTTTAACAATTTTATTACATACATATCATTTATTTTCCCATTCTTTTCCACTATTGCCACATACATATATAATATACTTTGATTTTGGCCACAATGATAATCCCACTTAATATGTATACATATGCACATAATGCTGCATTTAATGTTATATCATTATTTTTTTTCTCATTTCTTTTCCACTTTATTATATTTAGTTTTTTTTTTCCACTCATCATTTACTACCCATTAATACATATTGATTTTATGAATACCATTTCATATTATATTATATATACATACATATATATTTTTACACCTCAATTATTTTTTAATTCAATAATTAATTTTTTCAATAACTAATTTAATTGATTAATTTATATACATAGCATGTATTTTTAATATATGTGTATAATTATATATATATATATATATATATATATATATATATATATACACATAATTCATACAACTACATATATTTATATACTTTTATTTTTTTTAATTAATTTATGTATCACATTAAAATACGAAATGCTACAAATATACTGTAATATTTACAAAATTATAATGGATATATGTTTAAATAACTTGGTGATAAAAGTATGTGATCTATAGATGCAGCTGTACTATGATTGTGCTGAGAATTCCTCACTTGATTTTGTTTTACTTCTTTGTTTCTATCTCCATGAATTTTATGTACATTTTTTTACATGTATTTCATGACCACCAAAAATGATGTATTTCTGCCTTAAGTAAAAGGACGAGACAGTTTCTTAGTTGAGCTCATGTTGTTTCAAACAAAAATTATATGGTTTTGAAAATACCTTGTTGAATATTTTTATCACGGACATGTTTACTCTTATCAAGAAAATGTACCTTTTTTAAAAACTCAAAAAGGGGGTTTAAGGTAAAAAAAAAAAAACAAAAATTGAAATTAAGATAGTAACATATCTCCCTTCGCTTGCAAATCTTGGACGGTTTTAAATGAAAAATGTCTTCAAATCTTTAATTTTGATGCAGAAAAATATCTTTGAAATTAATATAACTGAAAAGAAAAAAAAATATGAACCCTGATTAGACCAACTGCAGGGCAATTGGTGACGGCATTACCTGCTCCCCTGCTGGGCACGGTTGGATTCCCCTCCCCCACCCCCGGTTCGATTCCCCTTCCCCAACACCGCCACCACCACCACCACACACCCAGCCGTCCGTACCCTGCCAGTAAAGGAAATTGGTCCCCCCTCCCCCCCCAACAACACCACCACCACCACACACACCCCCCGTCCATACCCTGCCAGTAAAGGAAATTGGTCCCCCATCCCCCCCACCCACCAAGAAGAAAAAGAAATTGGTCTTTTTCCCGTGTATATTTCAGCTTTTTTTATCTATCATCGCAACCTGAAGGGACTAAAAAGTAGGTTATGGAAGCTCTAAAGCCTTCTTCAATCACTTCATCCCAACTCCTAACAGTTCTCCCAAGATGCTCGGCAAATAGAAATCCAAATCCCATCTACTTTCCTTTTAATTCTAGAAGGTTATTACCCTTTTCATCTTTCCCTTTGACCATCAGCTCAAATGACCAGAAATTCAAGCTTTTCTCGACGGCCACTGTCCCGGCGACTTCAGTGTACGAATCCGTGGACGCACCGGATGTAGTTGACGGAGCAAAAACTCAACAGGAAAACGAAAAGTTCGATTGGTATTCTCAATGGTACCCATTCGCACCTGTTTGTGATCTTGATAAACGAGTGCCACACGGGAAGAAAGTGATGGGTCTAGACATCGTGGTGTGGTGGGACAGAAATGAAGGGAAATGGCAAGTTTTTAACGACAGTTGCCCACATAGAATGGCTCCATTATCTGAAGGTAGAATCGATCCGCAGGGCCGTTTGCAATGCGTTTATCATGGTTGGTGTTTCAATGGTGCCGGCGATTGCAAATTTATTCCTCAAGCTCCGCCTGAAGGCCCTCCGGTAAATTATACACACGCACACATACATATATAGTTGGTCGATTTAAAATGAATTGAAAAGGCTTTTCAAACCTTAAGATACATATTCCCGACGATCTAAAAATCCTATATATATAGGATTTAGAGATGTGTTTGAAAATCAGAGGGAGAGGTCCTGTGATCAATTTTCTTTTTCTAATTATATTATTATTTACGAAAATCAGTAATAATATATATATCATTTTAATTTTGATTTGAGTGATTCACATGCATTATAAAGAGGATAGAAAAATATTTGCAATACATCTTAAATCTGGAATGTTATAAATATTTAAATTCACAGCCAATTAATTAAATATTTTATTACTTATTTTATATAAAATCGAAAATCTTTTATTAAACGAGTTGATTGGAAAAGAACACCTCTTCTCCAATTCTCATACATTAAAAGACCTAATCTCTAAAAATCCCCAACCTCCGGCACTGAGGAAATTTTAGCTCTTGATGTTTATTGTCTGCTTTTTTTTTTTTTTCCTTTCTTTCTTTTATATATTTTTTTAAATAAATGGAAGAAAGAGTTGTCTATAAATAATTAAGTGACTTGCAATGAAAGTTATAACATTTTAACGAGGTACTAGATATTTTTTAAGTTTTATTTATTTTTTAGTACTACAATTATAACTTTGGGAGGTTGATTTGTATATATTCATCTTTTTATACTATTTTAAAATAAATATGGAATTTAAATTTAAATATGTTTCATTTATAAACTTACAGTATTTTTTTTAAAAGAAGTAATAGATTTATTTTTTCAAAGGAACTTCTCTTAATTTTAACTATTTTCTTTTTTGGCAATAAAATTTTATTTTTGTAATTTGGGGATAAATTTAATTATTTTTCTTTACTTTTGAACGTAAAATTTTTGTTTTTATTTCAATTTTATTATTTTTCCCCAAGAAAAACAAACGAAATTTTTATTTAATAGAATAAAAAGATTGTACTTGAATGAGCCTCCCATTCCCCGTAAAAGTTTTCTAAATTCCCCACCTGCCTCTTTTCTTTTTTTTTTTTTTCTCAATCTATTGGTGCAACCTGATCAATCTATTGATGCAACCATTTAGATGAAAGTCATTATTGTATAATAAATTATTATTTAAAACTATTAAAATATCGTGAGGGAGAATCAATAGATTGATTAGGTTAATTTTATGGAAATTATTTTTATTTATCAAATTTAAAAATTTAATTGATAGATAAAAATAAATTCTATAAAATTAAGGAAAAGAAAAAACTAACGCGTGGTTTGAACTTACAGTGTTCAGATTTAACTATACTTTATAGTTATAGTGATTATATCTTGGTAGCATTTGTTTCGAAACTTCTGGTCCTTCTGATACGTGTTACGAAGATACATATGTTAACAAAATTCTTATAAGTAATGGACAGAGTTGCATTGATGCGATTTGATATAATATTTTCAAGCTTCCTTTCTCCCATCTAGCTATCAATAATTGTTAAAATTTATATACATTCAGGTACACACTTCCAAAAGGGCATGTGCTGCCGTCTACCCAAGTATTGAACAGAACGGTATCGTTTGGTTTTGGCCAAGCACCGACCCTCAGTATAAAGATATTGCAAGCCAAAAAAAGCCGCCCTTTATTCCAGAGCTCGATGACCCGTCATATACATCAGCATTAGCGTCAAGAGATTTTCTATATGGGTGCGTATATTTGTCAAATTTATTATAATTATTATTATTATTGATGTAATATATACTTAATTAGTTCAAAAGCTGATAAAAGTTACGGATGAATCTTTGTTGACTAAAAGCTGCTAAATGTTATATCAAATTTATATATTTCTTATCAGATATGAAGTTATGATTGAAAATCTATTGGACCCCGCTCATGTTCCATATGCCCATTATACAATACTCCCTGCCATAAGATCGGAATACAGATAAGTGTTTTTAATAATCCATTTGATTTATCATATTTTTCATTAATAAAAAAAAATATATATATATATATATATATATAGTTTCCTTGTATAAGAACAAGTTGACGAGTTATAGTTGATTTGCATTTGTTATGGTTGAAATGCTAACACAATTTTTTTTTTCACGCCGGTAGTTGATAGAGAAGGAGGGATTCCTCTGGACATAGATATCGAATCATTTGGTATAAATGGTTTTTCTTCCAAATTGGAATATATTGGCTATGGCAAGTTTGTAGCACCTTTTATCTTGGTTGTTTATCCAAGTTTCCAAGAGGTAATTAAATTATGACATATTATCAGTTCATTCATTTATCTATTTGATTCATCTTTATAATTTTTGTCACTTTTCCATTTGTTGCTTTCTTCCTGTAGGAACGGCGATTGGTTAATCTTGTCATATGCATTCCTGTCAGTCCCGGTAGAAGCAGAGTGATATGGGGCTTTCCTAAAAACTATAAAACCTGGATTGATCGAATCATGCCAAGATGGCTGATTCATGTGCAGCAACACATGATTCTTGATTCAGATTTAATGCTTCTTCACTTGGAGGTAACTTATAATTTTATAAGTTAGATCGTATTTGAGAAAGAAAATAAATTAAGTAGTAATTGGAGAGCAACTAGATAGACCCATCGTTAATTGAATATCTACACGTCCCACTTAGTTTTAGGTAATTCCAAAAAATCCTCCATTGAAATTATTAAAATAACCTATTAGTTAAGAAAAAATATCTCATGACCCCCGATGCCTACCTATTATTAAAATAACCTATTATTTTATTTTATGAGTTGAATCAGTCAAATTAAAAAAACTATGTAATAGGGCCTACCTCCTATTATATTATTTTATGAGTTGAATCAGTCAAATTAAAAAAAAAAAAACTATGTAACAGGGCCTACCTAGTTGTTCTCTAGTAATTATTAGAGTGCTAAAAGTGGGGAACGCTTCTACTTTTCTATGTGAAACATATCTTTTAATCAAATATATCAAGGTAAAAAAGTTCTCAACCAAATTACTGTGACTAAATATAGTTTATAGAGTTGAATACTAGGTTGTGGAGATTGTAACCAGGAGGATGATGTTGTAAGTACAGTCGTAGATGAGTAAACATATAAATATAATTAAAGAAATTAAAACTACAAGAAATTCTCCAATAAAAGATGCATTTTTGAATAGTATTTTGACGTGATTAGAGCTTGATGGAATATGAAAAATAATTACAAGATCCATATTAGTTTACAATGCAACAGTAAAAATGACAAAAGTTTGTTTGCCATGAAACTAAATGACATGACAATCAAGAGACGAAAAAGAAAGAAAGAACAGGAATTAGCATATATTGTTAATAATAATTAAAACAAGATTAAATGAACTAACTTGATTGATATTTTAAATAAATCGAGGACATTAAAAAGAAACAAAGAACAAAATGGAGCTTTCTTAGATAGCCACCTGAGAGGCAACACCAAAGGGACTTGCGATTGCTTCCAAAATAAAAAATAAAAAAAACACTTTTCAACAGAAATTATTAAAAAAGGAAAACATATGCTTTGATTTCATTATTAAGAAATGTGATTTTGAAGCATAATAATTTGATAGTTACGTCCTCCAAGAAAACTCCTAACGATGCCTTGTTATGTGCATGATGATCTTGATTCAAGTATTTTTATAACTTGCATACTCATTTAAAGTAAATTTATGGTATTATTTGTGCGATCACCCATGAAGTGAATTATTTGTGCACTATTAACACAATTAATTTACTGAGAATGAATCTATTTGAATTATGAACCTTCTGTTTCTTGAACATAGTTAAAATTCCTTTTTTTAATTAATGGCATAGACATACCATACTTTTAGCATTGTATTCTTTATTTCGACTTGCTTTCTTAAATTTGAAATAAAAAATTGTAATGTTACTTTCTTTTTGTTTCTAGGAATATAAGCTGAGGGAAGCTGGCCCAATGAATTGGCATAAGGCTTGTTATGTGCCAATAAAGTCAGATGGTCAAGTGATTGCCTTTAGAAACTGGTTAAGAAAATACTCAAATGGCCAAGTTGATTGGGGAATGAAGTATAGTGGAGCACTTCCCCCATCATTGCCTAGAGAACAATTGATGGATCGGTAAATGCTATATCAAAAGATTATTACATTTACGAATAACAAATTAAATGCATATATGTTTCTATATTAAACAAAACTAACCCATAAGAATTACCATAGTAAACTAACAATATTTTGCTGGGTTTAGATACTTTATGAGTTTTTGACATCTAATTTAGACTTATATACTTTTTCTTTTTCAGATATTGGTCTCATGTTGTAAATTGCAGCAGTTGTCGTGTGGCTGTCAAGGGTCTCAAGGCGTTAGAGATAGCTTTGCAGGTAATTTCCCTTGCTTCCGTTGGCATAGCTGCGACCTTGAAGCAAGGTGTGATCTCGGCAAGCAAAATGAGTGGGTTGGTATGCTTGGCAATTTTATGTTTTGCAACTTCACGTTGGCTTTCTCACTTCATTTACAAGAGTTTCTATGTCCACGATTACAATCATGGTGTCGTATGAGTCATTTAGTCCATAAATAAGTTATAGCTTATAAATGCTAAGTAGAGTGTGGGTTAATTGATATAATGGACCAATGAGCTATAGCTTATTTAATCCATTGTTAGGGTTTGAAAGGTTGGGTCAAGAGAAAGAGAATAAGTCATGGTAAGTACGTTGTAATGTTTAAATTTTTTTTTTAGTAACGAATTATCAACTATCGTGAAAGTAAGCATATATGTGCCACGCCTTGATAATAATTTTGTCTCAACTAATTTTGCTCGACTTCTGTTTGCAATGTCTCAAGCAGGCCCAACCAAAGTGATATGAACCCCTCTACATACTGTTACATCATCATTGTTTCAAAATTGCATCCAAGCTCAACAGTTTTCAATATGCTCCCTCGAATTTGTTGTTCTTTCGTAAACCTTCAGCTAGCATGTTTTCACATCCTTAAGAGGAGCTCAACTTTCAATTTTCTAAGTGAATGGTGATGATAACCTGGTGTACTCATCCTAAGAAGAGGTAAATAAGGTTGATGAGGTCGTGGAAGGCTACTTTGATGAGAGAGAACTAGTGGTTTTCCTAAGAACTGGCTGCGATGCCATGAGTGACTTGCACCAGACTCTACCAACCTTGGTTCTCAAACAAAATTAGGGAAGCATGATTTTATCCCTATTATAGTTTACTTCCTCTTCTCATTTAACATTTCTAGATGTTATCTAGAGGAATGTCCATGAGTTTTCCTTTGGGCAGATTGTGTTGGCCCTGCTTGTCAAAGTTTCAACCACACACTTTAAGTTTTGGGGTGTTCGTAGCTTTTGGATCCCATCGTGTTCTGTTGAGAATTAGGTGGTAGTGGCTACTAGGGTCAAAGAGAGCGAGAAGCATAACATGTAGAGTCTATTGTTGTTTCATCATCATCCGTGACATTCTCTTCACAGTTTTTGTGTTTGTGGCCTTCCCTGCTGCAGATGGTGCGCTACTGTCCAGGCTACTACTATCAATTCTCTAATGAGAGGTGTATTGACAATGTTGAAGTTCATCTTTGCCATTAATATTACGGGAAAGATCACCAATTGTTCTTTCTCAATTCCTACAAATAATGCCAATTATTTGAGTAGAAATTGATAAACAAGAAATAAAAAAGTGGAAATAAGAGCAAAAATGAAAATAAGACTAAATTTGAGGGAAAACGAGAAAAACTAAAACCTCTTTATTATTTGAAAACTCTTTGTTGAATACGATATAAATAAAGAGTGTAATCATGCCCTGGTTTACACTAATTGGAAGTATTTATAGACGTTGAAGGTATATTGGATAAGGAAACCTTATGTTATGGAGAGATTCTAAGTAAATAAAGATCTTTCTCCCTTAACGATAACCATAATGGTTTAAACCTTTAATGGTTTATTAATATGTTACATCATCAACTCATTAAATTCTTACTCATTAAATTATCTTTCCTAGTGATTATAGTTAGGGGTGTAAGTCACCCAACCGATTTGACTTGACCCGATCAAACCTGACCATTTTAGGTCGAGTCAGGTCAGGTATACTCTCAAGTAGGGTCGGGTCCGGTCTCAAAAGGTCGGGTTAGACCCGATCTGACCCATTTGTTGTGCCCATCCCTTTTTTCCTCTTCACCCCATCTTGCAGCAAATGTCAAAGAGGGTTTTCTTCTTTGTTTTTTTTTTCGTCTTCAAAAAGAGCATACTAGAGGGAAAGAGAATATGGTTTTAGGATCAGGAATTTATGCACGGAGAGAGTGGTGGTGGTTCAATGTGAAGAGATTTGCCTCTCCGCAACCTAGTTTGATAGAGAATGAAGTTTCGATTCCTTCGCAAACAAATGAACACCAAGCCCTCTCAGGGTCTAATCCATTTTTGCACTCCCACCAGAGCCAAGAAATTCTGGTGCACGAGCCTCTTTTCTTTGAATTGCAGCAAAACAAGAAGAAGAAGAAGAAAAAGAAGAAAAAGAAGAAGAAGAAGAAAAAGAAGTTGTAAAACAACAGAGTCGAGCAATCGACTTGCCGTGCAGAAGAAGAAAAAGAACTAATCTGCGAGGGTTGTAGGGCTTGAATGAAGTTGTTGAAGCTGCTGCCACACTACAACTTGCGATGAGGATCAAAGAGCTTCTCTGAAGCTCTCAACGCGACCAACCTGCCCAATTCGACTCAACCTTAGGTCGGTTGGGTTGGAATCTCCTATTACCTGGTAGGGTCAGGTGATTTTGGGCTCGTAACATAACTTGGCTTCACCCCTAGTTATAGTTTATTAGATTGTACTGTATGTGACCCACAATTATATCAATTCATTAATTATAATATATATAGTATTTTATTTATAAAATACATGTTATTTTTAAAATATTTATAATTATTTAAAAATATTAAAAACATATACAATTATTTAAATTTATATCAAAAATGATATTTTTTATAATTATTTATTTAAAATATTAATTTTTAAATTATTTATTTAAAATTAATTATTCTTAAAATTTTACCCTATTATTTTGAAAAGTTATTTAAAAAATATTATTAAAATTTTTAAAAATAAATTTATTTATTTTTGAAATATATTATTTATTTTAAAAAATAATAATTTATTATTTTAAAATTTTATTTTGAAAAAAATTTTAACTTAAAAAAATTTAAAAAAATGTTCACCGACCACTAAGTGAACATTAAACGAGGTCAGACGCCCGTAATGGCATTTGATACAGTTTGCAACAGGCACTCAATAACCCCCAAAGGAACCCCCTTAAACGAATAATATTTAAATTTGTAGAGGAGAATCATTAAGAAATTTGAGAAATGATGATCTGCTCATGAGCTCGGCTCTACTCAGCTTGGCTATTAGAGGTCCTCCTCCAATCAGGTCGGTTTAATGGTCCCAAACTCTTTTTGAGCTGATGGTAAACAATTCCGAAATTTTGTCGTCTATGCCTGTCCCAAGTCAAATCAACTTGCCTTGGCCAGAACTGCTAGGCTTCCTTCACCCCTTGTCATTTGAGCCAAGGTTTTGCATTTTCTGAATTTTGTGAGTCATTTTGTGAGCTCCACTCTTCCTACTCAACCTCACTGTCAAAATGAGGCTTAGGGTAAAAAGTGATATTGAAAAAAATAATTACACAATTAAATAGTTAATGAACCTATATAAATATTTTCGTACAAATCTTAAGGCTTCAGATTATTCAATTAAAAAAAAATTAAGCAATTAAACTAATTTTTCAATAAATATTTATATAAACAATATACCATATACACTATATGCATGTATTATATATACCATATTTATCAGCAAATTGCTCTCTTGTTTCTTTATTATTTTGTCGTTCAATTCTTATTCTTCATTTTATTTACTTGTTTTTATTATTTATTTGCTTGATTTAGGTACATGGCTTGAATTTCATTGTTTATTATTATTATTATTATTATTATTATTATTAGTAGTAGTAGTAGTAGTAGTAGTAGTAGTAGTTGTAGTATAACAATAATAATAATAATAATAATAATAATAATAATAATAATAATAATAATAATTTGTTTATTTATTTTTGTAGTATATATATTATTCATTAAAAATTGACTTAGTCGTTTTAATTTGTATTTAAATTTATATTTTTTTTAAAAAGAATTTTTAATTTTTAGGAGCATTTTGAATGTATATTTTT
>JAJIYU010016910.1:0-11918 GCA_030144865.1 Tinospora cordifolia | reverse complement strand
TTCCTTCTAGATTTTTTTTCCACTGGGTTTTATCTAGTAAGGTTTTAATGAGGTATATTCTAATATAAAAGGCATTCAAAGGGGGAGTGTTATAAATAATAATAATAATAAAATTGAATGCCTTTATAACCCCTTTGATATTTAGTATTATGTAACCTCTAAATCCCATAATGTCCAAATTAATGGGATTATTTAAATGTCATTATTATGATTGATGTAACCCCCCATTCTAAAAACTATATAAAGGGTATTGTGCCTCATATAAATCATCAAAAAAGAGAACAGTTCTCTCTTGAAATTCTTTCTTCTTTCTAGTGTTCTTAAGTTTGCTTCTCCTCCTCTTGAAGAAATTCTTGCATTTTTCAATTTTTCTAGTTTGATTCTTAAAAGAAATAAATTTTAGGAAGAAAAAGTAATGACAATAATAGCTTAACTAATAATAACAATAACAATAACAATAATAATAATAATAATAATAACAACAACAACAACAACAATATTATTATTATAGATGTGAAGAAACAATTTAAAAAATGCATTGGTTCGACTATAAAAATAATCATATTAGAAAAAATAAATAGTCACTAATAAAATAATACTAATAATAATCACAATATAATAGTCAAATAAGATGATGATAGTTATGATAAAATGATGATAGTGAAGATAAGAATTATGATAACAATAATACAAAAATAATAAAATTAAAATTAAAATAAAATGACATAAATGTGAAAAAACGAGTAAATAAAATAAATAATAATAATAATTATAATGATTGTTCGTAATGCATTATAGATGCTAATACTGTTCTTAAAAAAAGAGAAGAAAATAAAATAAAAAATAAAAAATAAAAAATAAGATAACAATAATATAGAAAAGAAAAAATGAAATAAAAATAAAAAGATAAAGATTTAAAAAATAAAGGAAAGAAAAAAGCCGAAGACCAAAAAAATAGAAAAGAAAAATGAAATAAAACGATAAAATGGAAAAATAACAAAAGATAAAAAAAAATATATAAAAAATAAAAAGAGAGGAATAAAGAAGAGAACAAAAAAAGAATAGAGCAAAAAAAAAATTGAAAGAGACGATAGAAAGGAAAAAAAGAAAAAAATTGATTAAAATAAAAAAAAGAAACAAAGAAAAACAAAAAATTACAAAATAAAAAAGAAAAAAGGGGAAAATGAAATATACAAAAAAGGAAAAAATGAAATAAGAAGAAAAATAAAACATTAAAATAAGAGCAAAAAGATAAAAAGATAAAAAAAGGAAAAATTAATTAAAAATGAAGAAATAAAAAGAAAATAATAAATAAATAAATAAAAGATGCAAAAGGGAAACGAAATAAAAAATAAAGAAAAGAAAAAAAAAAGAAAAGAAAGAAAAAAGATAAAAACAAATTAAAAATAAAAAGAAAATAAAGAATAAAAAGAGAAAATTAAAAAAATTAAAAACAATTAAGATATTCATTTGAGAAATAATTAATAATATTTTAAATAATTATATTTTCATGTGAGAAGTGAATAAGATAAGGTAGAAATTTTTTTTTAATATATATATATGTATGTATGTATGTATGTATATACACACACTTAATATTAATTAGACAATATATGATAAAACACGCTACAAATATTTAATAATTAATAGATTTTTTATCTTGACCCTTAAATCTCAAACTCTTCATCAGAACCATATATTCAACTTAAGAACTTTAATATAAACCCTAAAAGCAAACCCTAGCCGCTCTTCAGTCTCTTTACAACTCAAGTGATGCTAAGAGAAATCCCTATGGCTAAATCTTGAAAGCTCCACTTTTCTCTCATTGAACCTCATCATCTTTTTCTTCAACACGTATATTCTCATCCATCATTCCTCACTTCAAGTAGTAAGTATAAACCCTACGATGTCCCTTACGAGAGCTTACAAAGAACTCTACTTCAGTGACTGATTCCGATGAGATGTAGAGAGTTGGTGATGTAAATCTTGTTCTACTCTTGGGCTCTTTGCAAGAACAATACCCCGGGAAAATGTTTTAACATTCTAGAATGTTATTTTCTAGAGGTAAAGAGATTTGTGAGGATTTTTCCATTGTTTTTTAATGGTAATCCTAGATCGTGTAGGAAATTAATGTTTTCCATTGTATTCTAATTGTGTTTTAACAATATCTTTTTTTTTCTCTTAACCAACTCTAGGAAATTAATGTTTTCAAGTGTGTAGGCACCTAGATCGATGGAAGGCTACCGCGAGAAAATGTTGAATAGGATCAAATCTCAAAAGTAAAAGTTTAGTTAAAACAATAGAGGTGGATATAATTACTTAATTTCTATATATTATTTTAGTTTTAATGTTCTATACATAAGTTTTTTATGTTAAACTATGAATTTAGGATCATGATAGTGTGATTTGTATGTGATGTGATCGCTTGGAAGCATTTGCTTATAATTGTTGATTAAATATATCTATTATATGGCGTGAGAGTATGAGATAGACTTAGAAGAACTTATTGAATGTTTATATCATGTTTATTCCATGAGACATGCTTGCCTTTAAATGATAATATATGTTGAAATGAGACATCTATGAGAAATATGTATGTGGTAATCATTAAAAGAAGACTAAAAAGATATAAATCACTTGCTGGCACGACGTATCCGTATTTGATCATTGTAGATATTGTCCATAGATTGGAACGCTCAGCATGGTGCATCGTATTGATCGCTATGGGTAATTTCCTTAATGTGAAGCTAAGTCTTGTGATCATGGACTAGTAAAACACCACTCCCAAAAATAATCAATATACATGATTTTGTCCTAAGTTTACTCGCAAGTTTGATTCTTATCTTTGAGGTGTCTCTAATAATCTTTCTTCTTTGAGTGATGTCCTTGAGAGTTTGATGCTTACCTTTGGGGGTATTCATGATAGTTTGATATCTTTTTCGAGAGATGTCTTTGAGGGTTTGATGCTTACCTTGGAAGTACCCCTCGACTAAACTTTGGATCGATGAATATATAATCTAAAGAAAGGGAAATACCAAGGATAATCTTTTTGGTCTTAACATCAACCTTAAACAACTTATTGTTTGAAATACCTAATGATTGACAAGTATTTGACGTGTATGTAAATATTTGACTGAAATAATCTATGAAATATTTGGTTTGATCCACATGACTCTTTAAGCTCACCCCTTATTTAGCATTTCAGGTAACCGATGAGATGAAGTTATTGGGAATTTATTAGAAGATGTTTTTACAACAGGAGTGGTTTACCTTTGTTTAGTTGTGTCCGGCTTCTTGGTCCAAATTTATTTATTTTCAAATAGCATTAGTCTTTTAAAATTATGTAAGCCACATGGCCAAACATTAGATTTGTGTCGTTACGATCAATACTCTTGTTTGAACATATGGTTACTTAGTAAAGGATCTTGGTAAGTGTTTTGGATATTGATCAGTAGTTATTAATCTGAATCCATTTATCTTCATGTGATAGACATTGTTTCATAACTTGATGTCATTATATTGTTTCATAACTTGATGATGATGATGTACTATACGGAATAGCGAGTCTAAGAGATGATCAAAGAAGAGATTTTGTAATATATCATCTCTTGAGTAGCCCTGATGTTGTAACACATTTTATATTAATTGTATGTATTATTGTTTTATGAGGGCAATCTAGTAAATGTGTCCTCAAAGATGGCCTTCAAGAGGCAGAGTGTTACAAATTAATTACAATGGGTAGTTGCTCCGAGGGATGAATCATGTCTTGTAACATTGTCAAAGTATCGAATGAATAAATCGTTCCCTATAACTATAACCATATATATGTCATCGTTAGATGTCTTTGAGCTTTTTTGGCGGGGGAGAGAGCATTGAGGACTACACATAGCCTCACGTTATTGTCCTCCACTAGCGTGGCATCGTAACCAACGATCAATCGCCAAAGTTTGATATGTGTATTTCTATAATATCGTAAAAATTTTAAGTCAAAATTACCAATGATGATTATAATTAAGTGTCAAATAACCTTGGTCAACAAAGGTTGACCATTATCAAGAACTAGACCACTCAACCAGTCTCACACGGATACAATAAACTTCAAAAAAATTATTTCAAAAGCAAAATGATTAAATTAGACAACGAGTTTTGTGTTAAAATGCTTAAGACACCAAGGAGACTTAAAGAAGAATAAATAAATAAATAATAAATAAAGGTAAAAAATAAAAATAAAGATAATAATGACAATAATAAGAATAATAAATAATAACAATAACAATAATAAATAATAAATGATAAATAATATAAAAATAAAAAAAATCAAATCATCAAATAATTAATTATTCCAATAGTATCATGAATAGTAAAATTGATTATTTTAATTAATTAAACTCCATCTTTAGTGATTATAGTAGTCTTCAACCACCACCATTAATTAAAGATGACTTTAAAGTATATAAATAATATTTTTTAACCACCACTACTATCATCTTTAATTAATTAAAGATGACGGTACCATTTTTAATTAAATAAAAATGATTTTAAAGTACATGAACAATATTCTTCAACTACCACCATTATCATCTTGAATCAATTAAAGATAATAGTGTCATTTTTAATTAATTAAAAATAGCTTTAAATTACATAAATAATATGTTTCAAACCATCATTATTAATACTTACAGTTGCTTGCAAATAAGCATGCATGACCCCCCTTGCTTCTCCATTATTCTAACCTAGCCTTTACCATACCCTAAACACTAGGATTAATGATCAAAGCTCTACTATAAATAGAGAGCCTCACACCCCATTGTCCTCACAACAAATTGAAGCATTTGAATGTGCTTGAGAAGAAAGTAAGATGAGGAGACTTTGGAGGGAAGAATAGCTAAAGTTGAGGTATAACTTATCTTCTTAGTCTCTTTAAAAGTTCTTTTTTTTTCTATTTCTTTTATTATGCAAAGTTTTAGTCACATTATAACCTAAAAAGACCACTCTACTTTGGGTAAGTTTTTGAAAAACATAGAATGCCCAAAAAGGTTCAAACGCATCACCATCAAAGAGTTGCTAGAACAAGCTTTTCAACACCTCCAAAACCACAAAAGTCAGACAACTGTAGCCTTTGATCTAAGGCTGAAATTATAGCCTAACATTAGTTACGACGTAGTAATTTTCACGCCACTACCATGCCAAACCTTATCAAGTGTACTATAGAATAGACTCAAGAATGAATCAAATTGGACACTTGAAGCCCATCGATCTTCCAAAAATTTTGTTATGCAAAAACGAGATAGATTCGCAAACCAGCGGGTTCATGAGCATTGTTGTTCAAACATGGGCTCGGCTGAGGAAAAAGGTCATTTCC
Organism: Tinospora cordifolia; assembly: GCA_030144865.1. NCBI lineage: Eukaryota > Viridiplantae > Streptophyta > Magnoliopsida > Ranunculales > Menispermaceae > Tinospora > Tinospora cordifolia. The sequence continues at coordinate 6,556 of JAJIYU010016910.1, read as the reverse complement.
ATAACGTTCTTCATTACAAGCACCATAAGATAGACCTAAGAATTGTATAAAACAGAGTCCCAAAACTCAAGTTATGGCTCTTGAAGTTTGATATACCACACATATAATTCATAAATTAGATCTTAAATAACCCACATCAAAGTTTATGGGCCATTTCGAACCCGAGAACACTTTAGAGGTCATTTTGAACCTAAATCCAAGTTTAAGAGTTAAATTCAATGCCAACTAAGACTTGAGTGCTTTTATGGGAATATCGGAGGACTGACATCACCATGAGCATCAAGCAATATAGAGAACGTGTAAATCGATGTGGAGATGATTTCGAACTCACACACTTTTGAACTATATTTGTTTGCATATTATATATAAAATGGCTTAGGTAGTAGTATAATGCACCTTTTATTAATCATATGATTAAATGCTTATATTTGCATTGATTATGTGAATAATGAGAATATGATTTGAATGTATGTTGTTTACTATGATCATATGTATGTGACCATAATAGATTTAAAGCATATACATGATGTTGTTCGCGCATGGAATGATATGCGCATAAATTTACTATATGAGTATAGTTTATGAGAATATGTCATTATAGAATTCAGTATGATAAAGATATGATTAAATGAATGTACATATTATACTCATATGCATGAGGGCATAAAGGATCTATCTTTTAGAATAATATCATTTAATATCCATGAATATGTTAGTGACCAAATACAATATTACTCTTAACAAAATAACACTATACTTGGAGGGTTGGATTGGTCTAAGGACAATCAATGGTGGTATGATGTGCTTGTTATATTGCTAGATTGTCTATGAATTAGAATGATCCATTGGGCTCACAGAGCTCACCCCTTCCATTTTTCAAATGCAGGAAACCAGTATACCAATTGAGGGACTTGGGCTAGAATTTACTATCCTTATTTTCTTGATTTTTGTGCCTTATGATGTTTTTTAAACACTAGTATGTACATTTGATCATGAATGTAATGATTAAATGACATTTGATCAATGAATGAACCATGATGTGGGGTCCTTGGGCACACCATTACTATATTATATTTTGTTATTAATACTCATGATACGATATTGTGAAAACTAGTTGTTAAAAACTAATAAACTAGTAGGATAAAGAAATGACTCAGATAATAATAACACTCTAGAATATGGAGAAAATTGTTTTAATAGTTCTAAGACAGAGATTACAAGTTTAAGTTGATAGTGAGTAAGCCTTGTCCCAAATAAAGTTAAACATTGAATGAGAAATATGTTATCCTGCTCTAGGAAGATATGATTTTTTAAGCAAACTTAGTCTGACCATTCTGGTTGAAGGTTGTCCCACCAACTTAAACAAGTAGTCAAAGACAAGGAACAAATTTTCAAATAACTCAACTATTTTTCTAATATATCTACTCAAAAAGGGTTTCCTCACACACACACACACATATATATAAGGAAATAATTTTTAAATGTTTTTTTAATAATTTTGTGAGATTAAGACACAAATTAAAAAGGGAGTGTTAAAATTTCATCATGACGTGGCAAATGGATAACATGTCATCCTAGCTTTGTGGGTCCTTTTTTTCTTTGTTTTTATACTATTGTTGAAGTTTGTTGGGTTAAACCATCCAAGCAAAGGAACTAAGTTGACCAAACCACTGACCAATCCCTTGTCAAAGTAATTAATTTTCCACTTTAATTTTAGAATTTGAGTTGACCTAGCCACTAGCCAATTCTTCATAGACTAATTGATATATTACTATTGCTGTAAGAAAAAATGGTTGTAAATAATAAATTGATGATTAATATATATACACACACACACATACACAAATTTGGCCATAAGCTCATGTTTATTTGGAGGGATCATCATAAATGATTAAAGTATGTCGTTCACGCCTACCAGCATGATCAACGTGGTTTCTTAATATTTGCATGAAACTTGGTTCAAATTTAATTTTATGGTCATTGGTCAATCAAAGGATTGACTCGGTAAATTGTGGTCCAGTTATGTATTTGGTTAACTTTAATTGGTCAGTACAATCAATTCTAATCAGACCTAATACTCGCTGACTTGTATGATCAACAAGGTCAACGTGGTTAACAAAGTCAATTTGTGCCAATAAGCCCTTAACATTGACCCAAAATACCAAAAACATGTATTGTCTACTTGTGTACCACCTTTGGTACATAATAACTAGTCATTTTTATAAATTTTGGGGTTCGATACAGTAAATAGAAAAATTTTAATAATTTCTTATGTTACATATTTTTTTCAATAAGTAATCCATAATGTTATACAACATTACACATGCATGAATACATATGGAGTAATTTATTGAGTTATTCCATGATATAAAAAATCATTCCATTTATTTAATCATTTCACTAAATAATTTGTTTATTATTTATTTTAAATTTTTGAGTAATACACTTATTAATTAATACCATTGCCCAAAAAATCACGTATTTTCATAAAATCGTGTATTACTCATTTATTAATTCATACATGAAAATATATTTCGAACCCATCGACTCAATGTCTAACATACGGGTCATTACAGTCTCTCCTCCTTAGAGCAAATTTTGTCTTCGAAATTTACTAAGGTAACAAAAATCAAGAAGTGACTCTCATAATCTCAGGAAAATGACTCGCTATGTAGTCTTTTCGCTCCCAAGTGTCCTGCTAGGTAGCATGAAATTGCCAATGTAAACGTATCATCGGTATCTCCTTGTTGCATAGTTTCTTTATGGTTCGATCAATGATAGCTACCGGAGCTTCATCATAGGTACAATCAATATGTCTCCATTTTAATGGGTGCGAGGGGTCGGGGTAGTACTTTCTTAACATAGACACACAAAATACACTTTGTACTCTCGCTAGCTGAGGCGGCAATACCAATCGGTAAGCAACAGGACCTATCCTTTTGAGGATCTCGAAAGGTCCAATATATCTCGGAGTGAGTTTCTCTAAAATACAAAAACGAATTTGCCCCTTCTGAGGAGAAATCTGAAGTAGTACAAGGTCACCAACGTCAAACTCAAGGATCTTCCTCTGGTTATCCACATAACTCTTTTGTCGATCTTGAGTTGCCTTCATGTTCTGATGGATATGTTGGATTTTCTCATTCTTCTCCTATACAAAAGTAGGGCCAAAAACTAATATGCCGCCAAGCTTGGCCTAACAAGCTGGTGATCGACAAGGTCAACCATATAATACCTCAAACGGTGCCATATCGATACTCACCTGGTAGTTGTTATTATATCAAATTCATACAACGCTAAATGATCCTCTCAGCTACCTCCAAAACCAAGGACACATGAGCATATCCTTCAAAATCTAGATCACTCTCAAACTGACCACCAGTCTATGAATGGAAGACTGTGCTCAGGTTTACTCTAAGTCCCCAACTTACTTTGCAAACTCTGCCAAAAATGGGACATAAACCGCAAATTTCTATCAAACATAATGGACACTGGGACGCTATATAATCTCATGATCTTGTGGATATACAATCGACTCAGCCTCTCAACCGAGTCTTAGGTATGAATTGGGAGGAAATGAGCAGACTTAGTTAGTCTATCCACAATAACCCAAATAGTATCGTGTTTCCACTGAGTCTGAGGTAATCCAATCACAAAGTCCATAGTAATGTGCTCCCACTTCTACTCAGGAATAACTAAGGGTTGTAATAAATCACTAGTTCTCTAGTGCTCAGCCTTAATCTATTGGCACATGTCACACCTCTGCACAAAGGCAACAATATCTCACTTCATCCCTAGCCACCAATAAGTACGTCGAGCATCATGATACATCTTATTGGTGCGTGGATGAACGGTATACCTCGAGCTATGCAGCTCTGCTAGCACTCCTTGCTTCAGGTGAGAGTCATCTGATACCCACAATCATCTCTTGAACCTCAGTACACCATCACTATCAATCAACCACTCCGCACGAGAAATGTCATCTGCCCATTCCCGATACATCACATAATCAACGTCATGAGACTACACCTCTATGATCTCAGCAAGTAGCATTTGTTGGGCTTTAATCTATGCACTGACTCTAGTATCAGTCAAAGTCTCGCGAATACTCATCATTGTCACATAATCAATCATCCTCCACTCCACACAAGCAGTCTCGACCTGTACTCTACTCAATGCATCAGCCATTACATTAGTTTTCCCAGGATGGTACTCAATGGTAAAGTCATAATCCTTAAGTAGCTTTATCCGTCTCTTCTGCCTCATGTTTAAATCCGTCTGAGAAAATACTTGAGGCTCTTATGATCAGAATAAAACGTAAAACGCTCACCATATAGATAATGTTGCCAAATCTTGAATAGAACACCATTGCTGTCAGCTCTAAATCATGAACAACATAATTTCTCTTATGCACCTTCAACTGTTGTGAGGCATAAGAAATCACTCGATCTCCCTGCACCAGCACACACCCAAGGCCTGTTCCACATGCATTTGCATAAATCACAAACTTACGGTCGGGTTCAGGTAGCACAAGTACTAGCGAGATGTTAAATGACGCTTCAGCTCAAGAAAGACATCCTCACACTTATCTATCCATACAAACGACACATCTTTCTAGGTAATTTTTTTCATAGGTATAGCAATCCTTGAAAAATTCTGCACAAATCTACGATAATAGCCTGCCAAAGCCAAAAAACTACTGATCTCTGTCACTAGGTAGATCTTGGCCAACTAATAATAGTCTCGACCTTTTTCAGATCTACAAAAATACCATCGACTCCTACCACATGGCCTAGAAATCGGACCTCTGTCAACCAGAACTCGCACTTGTTAAACTTAGCATGTAAACGATGATCTCGAAAAGTCTGCAGTGCGATCATCAAATGCAGAGCTTGTTCCTCACTAGTCTTTGAGTAAATAAGGATGTCATCAATAAAGATAATGACAAATGAGTCGAGATAGGGACGAACCTCACAGGGGCATTTGTCACATCAAATGACATGACTAGGAACTCGTAGTGCTCATAAAGAGTCTGAAAGGTCGTTTTCTATATATCCTCTTCCTTGACCCTCAGTTGATGGACCCAAATCTTAAATCTATCTTTGAAAACACAGTGACACCCCTAAGCTGGTCAAAAAAGTCATCAATGCATGAAAGAGCTTACTTGTTCTTTGTTGTCACCTTGCTTAATTGCTGATAGTCTATACACAAACGGAGACTCCAATCTTTCTTCCTTACAAACAGCATCGAAGCACCCCAATGTGACACATTAAAGGTAATAAAACCCTTACTCATCAATTTCTCTAGCTGGACCTTCAATTCCTACAATCCCTTAGGTGTCATTCGATAAGGAGGGATCGAAATGGGTTATGTGCCTAGAATAATCTCAATAATGAAGTCGATTTCTCACTTAAAAGGCAAGCAAGCAGGGTAAATCCTCAGGAAACACATCAGAAAAATCTCTGCCAATAGGAATCTCATGCATACTCTCCTATGAAGGTCCCTCATCTATGGTGGTTAGACCGGCTAGAGTATCGATCTCATTCTGAGTCACAATTCTGCCTTGGTTCTCAATCTATTAGAGGCACTACCCTAAAAGATAATACCAGATTGCCCTGGTATTTAAAACACCACCCTCTTGGCGAAATAGTCGACATGTGCATGGTACACGGCTAGCCAATCCATCCCAAGTATAGCATCAAACTCTAGGAACTCCAATACTCGAAGGTCAACAATGCTCTAAAAATCACCCAACCTCAACACGCAAACCTCACAAATCAGATTAGGGTAGATGCGTTCCCTGGTTGCAGTACTCAACATGAGTCAGCTGGGTGCCCTAAGGGGTCTAAGTTCCAATCTATCTACGACATGTCCAAAGATGAATAATAAGGTAGAATCAGCATCAACTAATACATATAGGGTAGAATCTAGAATAGAAATGGTACCTTCTACTAACGTCGTGGTAGTATCCGAGTCAGGCTGTGTGATGGTCTATGCCCTCCCTTAAGTAACGGTAGTGGTGGGTGCACTAGACGTTGTAATAAGCATAGGGTAGTCATATCGTTTGTGGATTAGCTGACCACACTGATAACATATAATCTAACGTCTCTACTTAACCTGATATGTCTAGCTTGGACCATAGCCTTTATACCCTGAATCTAGGCATCTGCCTCGACCTCTACCTCGGGCCCCATACTGAGTCAGTGGTTGTCCCACCGATTAATATGTCTGAACTAGGGTGGCGACAATCGAAACTATGGAAGATGGCTGACTCTACTCCCCTCTAGACTCTCCCCCAAGTATTTTATCTTCCTTAGGTATCTAATTGCTCGGGATCCACCATGATAATCGCGTTGCGTTAATGATTGGGGTTGTAACTACAGTTGTGTCTGTATAGTGACACCTTGTATAATTTGGACCAACTGCCTCTAGATTGTCTCAAGAGCAACTTCAGTAGATGTTGATCTTGCCTGCTTAATATTGGCCTTCAGCCCTCAATGGAAGAATCCTACTCTCTCCTTCGAGTTACCCACTAACTCGAGCGCATATGCCTCTAGTC
>JAJIYU010016909.1:0-11950 GCA_030144865.1 Tinospora cordifolia | reverse complement strand
ATTTGTTTAATTTTCACTATAACTCTAATTTTTTTTTCATGTGTTATCTCACAATTTGCACTCAAAAGAATTTTGAAATTAATTTATTTGATTATTTGACAAAATTCTGGGCTATTACACTATGAGTCTTGGAGTTTCATGCTATTCCAGGCATGGATTGGTTGGTGGCCTATCATGCATGTGTTGATTGCTTTTCTACAAGAATAGTCTTTCAGATACTAGGTCAACCCTCATTTGTGTATAGATGTATAACGTCTTCACAACTGTAACACCCCAACCCCCTAGAGATAGGTTCAAGCTCAACCATAAGGAGGCTTGGATCTTATGTTACACTTACAAGTACACAACTTGCATCTCAATTCCTTTATTCTAACATTTATTGAAATACTCATAAATTTACTTCCATTGAATTTAATTTTCAACAAGATAATACAAGTGAATAAAGAAAAACTTCGAACTCTTTATTTATTCAAAATAAAATAAAGAAATACATTATTGAATTCATATAGTCAAAAGAAAGAGTACGCAACTCTAAAATTTAAAACAAGAATTCAGCAAAAGTCTTTATTCAAAATTTGGGTAATATGCCCTTACATATAAACTTCGTAAAAATAGATTTTCTAATTCCTTAGCAAGTTTGATCATGCATTTCAATTTCTTGAAAAATAAAAGGAAGGGGTGAGCACATATCCCACTAGATCATTCATTAAACAACTAAGTTACTATTTCAAATCAATAGCGCATCCAAATTCAAACACTTTCATGCATTAAGTGATTTAAGCAACTTTTTGGTTGTAGTTGACGTTAAGACTGAAAGGGGTTCTACTTCCTTGATGTTCTTAATTTAGATACCCCTCTTTAGGGTGGAAAGACATTTCTTTTTTACTTTTCATTAGATGCTACATACCAAGTATCCCTTAGTTGTGCCCTGCAACCACACATTTCAAGCATGACATATGGGTCACTATGACAGTACGTGGTTCTTATCTTCAATTTCTTATATTTGAGAATCACATAATCATAACAGAAATTCAAAATGTAAATATCAACATTTTAAACAACTAACAAGGCATGTAAACATTACATAGCATGCTTGAAACATTGAGTTAAATCCTAAACATGGATTCTAAGTATGGCATGCTCTCATGAGTGATTAAAACATAAAAACATGCTAAACTAAAGTTAAAATATGATTAAACATGTTGAAACTAAAATAAAACATGTTGAAAGCAAGCATTGAAACAAGCATGAGCATGCTAGAAATTTGAAAGAGCAAAGTAGAAGTTCAAGAAATCCTCTCTACCTTAATCCGAGTTTCTTTGTAGAATCTGGCAGAGGTTCCCCTTATCTACCACTTTCAGAACTTCAAGATCTTCTAATCACCAACAAAACTAATTCAACAGCTCTCTAAAATACTGAAATAAGAACTTCTCACATAACAATGAAAAGAGAGTGAGAAGGGGTGCCAAGAAGAAGATAAGAACAAGCAAAGAGGGAAGTGTCAACTCTTTGCTTTTGGGATGAGATGAATGTGAGCAAGAGGGGGTATTTATAGGTGTTCATGAGCACAAGGGGGCATTTGGGGCAACTAGAGCACCTCACCACGTTTGGGCATGTTTCCAAACTCATAAGAGGATGGTTTGCATAAAGAGGCAAAGTGTGCTCATCCTTGGTAAGTGGGACCACTATGGCTTTCTAATTCAAAAGATATTAGTAAAATCTTGTTTCCTAACTATGTGTGAACACAAAAGAGGTTTAAATCATATTCTAATTCAAATGGGACATTCAATATGTGCTCATCGCAACTTTTCTTTTTGGTTTCCTTGCTTGCTCATCACACAAACACACAGGGAATATTTTCCCATTCTCTTATTTTTTGGACATCAAGCATGGGTGTACAATACCAAATTTGAGAGGACATCATATAATAGTCAAAGACGCTTATGTTGGTTCCAAAAAACTATCCAAATAAGGTTGCTCACATGTGCCCACACACACATGTACATGGTTGGGCCGATTTTAGCTTAAGTGGGTGTGAGTGCACTCAATCAAATAGGGGTGGCCATGACTTCATGGGTTCACAAAAATAAAATAAAAATTAATATCTCCTTATTTATATGAAATTATGATTTATATCCTATAGTTTGAAATCACATGAACCTAATGCACATTTTAAGGTATGGTTTGGCCCTAGGTGATTTTCCTTCAAAAACTTTTCTCTTATTTAAGACCCACTGAGGTCACTAGGCAATGGAAATTCAAATCTTGGCCAATTGTTTTGATTTTTGGATATATCATTTATTTTGTTAATTCATGTTATTCCATTTCGTTTTGAGTCATTTTGATCCCCTAAAAAACCTTAAATGACAATTCCTTTTAATTTGGACCCCCTGAAGGGCGTTTGGCAAATAAAAACCTTAACCACGACCAATTATTTTAATTTTTGGATATGTCATTCATTTTGTTAGTTCATGTTATTTCATTTCGTTTTGGGTTATTTCATTTCGTTTTGGGTCATTTCGATCTCTTGAAGTACCTTAAATGACAATTCTTTCTAATTTGGACCCCCTGAAGGGCATTTAGCAAATGAAAACCTTAACCTCGACCAATTGTTTTAATTTTTTGATTTGTTGTCCCATTAGTTGGTTTATTTTACCTTACTTCATTTCAAGTTGTTTTTAGGTCCCTAAAGGTTACCAAATGAGACTTTCAAAAACCTGTCAAATTTAGCCCTGAAATGAGCATAGTTTTATTTTGCACCTAATTTTACTAAATTGATCTTGAATTTCATTTAATTAAATACAAAGTTTTTAGGGTATTACAACAACTTCCTATTCAAGGTTATATGGCTACTGATGAAGAAGTAGGAACGTTGGTTGTTAATGCGTTCAATGGTGGAAAAGGCAAAAGGCATACAGTTAGCTAATATTCCCATAGTTTGTGAATACCCATATTTATTTCTAGATGATATGCGGGGTTACCACCTAAATAGGAGATAAGTTTTATTATTGAAATAATGGCTAATACTAAATCTATATCCATTCCTCTATATTGAATGGCACCAAAAGAGTTGTAGGAACTAAAAGTGCAACTAGATGAGTTGATGAATAAAGGGTTTATTAACCCGAGTATGTTACCTTGGGCTGCATATGTATTATTTGTAAAGAAAAAGGATGGAAGCTTGCAGTTGTGTATTGATTATCATCAATTGAATAAGGTAATCGTAAAGAACAAATATTTTTTGCCACGCATTGATAATTTATTTGATCAGTTGAATGGTGCCAAATTCTTTTCTAATATTGATTTGAGGTTGGGGTGTCATCAGTTAAGGGTTCGAGAAGAAGATGTGCCAAAGACTGCTTTTCAAACAAGATATGGTCATTATAAATTTCTCGTGATGCCTTTTGGATTAACTAATGCTCCTAACATGCTTATGGATGTAAAGCAAAGGGTATTTAAGCCATATCTTGATCAATTCATTATTGTGTTTATTGATGAAACCCTCATTTATTCCAAGACTCGAGAAGCTCATGAACAACATCTCCATATCACTCTGCGGACTTTGATAGAGCATAAATTGTATGCTAAATTTAGCAATTGTGAGTTTTGGCTAGATGAGGTAAATTTTTGGTTCACGTAGTAAGTGCAGAGGGTATTTCAGTTGATTCTACTAAAGTTGAGGCTATTATCAATTAGCCAATACCAACTACAATGACCAAGATTCATATTTTTCTGGGTTTAGTTGGCTATTATAGAACGCTTGCAGAGTGTTTCACTAAATTAGCCACTCCACTTGCAAAGCTGACTTAGAAGAATGTACCATTTGCATTGTAACACCCCAATCCTCGAGACTTTTAATTTGATTTAACCACAGGATGGACTAAGGTTTGAATACAATTACAAGTACACAACTTGATTTCTTATTCATTTTATCCCACGCTTCATTGAGATTCAAGAGTACTTAACCCAAAATTTATACACAAAGTTCAATAAGGCACTTACACAAGAGATAAAAGAAAACTTTTCAAAACTTTATTGATTTAATAAAAGAGTACATAACTCAAAACTAATAAAGAAATTAAAATCAGCGGAAGTCTTACATTATAGATCTTCAAAATTTGGGCTATATGCCCTTACATTGGAAATAAAATGAAAACTATCTAAACTAATCATTCTAAATTTCATGCATGCTTCATCACATGTTCAATTCCTTGAAAAGATAAGAAAAAAAGGGTGAGCACATAGCCCAATGGATCATTCTACAAACTAAGTTATTAATTCAAATCAATAACACATTCAATTTCAATCACTTGCATACATTAAATGATTCAAACAATTTTTTGTGTATGGTTGTATGTTAGATCGAAAAGGGGGTCCAATCCCTTTATGTTCTTATCAAAATACCCCACTTTTGGGTGGAAAGACAATTCATTTTGTCACATTCTATTGGGATTAGGATCTCATATCCATATTCTAAGTATTTTGGGCTATACACATCTACACACAGTAAGAAAACCCATATACACTAAATATATGTAAAAAACACCTGTAGTATTCCTTTGGATCATTATGATAGTACATGGTTATTAATTTTTAGGTTCTTTCATTTAAATCTCACATTCATGAATCATACATAAGAGAAATAAAATTTAACATATAAACATTTAAAAGCATGGAAACATCACATAACATGTGTCATACTTTTAAAGCAAACCTAAGCATGGAACTAGGAATGGCATGATCTCATGAATGCTTAAACATGCATACATGCTAAAGCTGAATTTTAAATCATGAATAATGAATCTGAAATATGAGAGTATGCATGATAAATTAATAATAAAACATGCATGAATGTGCTATTAACCAAACTAGTAAAGTAGGAGTTCAATAAATCTCATCCACCTTAGTTGCTAGTTTGTAGAAAATCTGATAGAGGTTCCCTTCTCCCAGATGTCTAGCACTTCAAGCACACTCAAAAATACTAAATAAAATAAACTTCTTACTTTGAAACACTTAAGAACACAAGAGAAGTGAGAAGGGGTTGCCAAGAAGAGGGCTAGAACAAGTCAAGATGGAAGTGTCAACTCTTGCTTTGGGATTAGAAGAATGAGCACATGGGGGGCCTTTATATAGAGTTTCAAGAGCAAGGGGATGGTTTGGATAGCACACACACACACACACAAGAGATTCTTTACAAACTCACAAGGGGACGGTTTGCATTGATTAGGGCAAGTAAGCTCATGGTTTGGGCAAGTGGGGAGTAGGGTTTCTTATTCACAAAGATATGATTCTCATTTGGCTTCCTAATCATGTATGAGCACAAAAAAGTTTCTAATCTAATTTGGGACATCCATAATGCTAGGGTTTTGCGAGCAAGAATCTTTCTTAGTTAATTCTTTTGCTTGGGCACCACGCATGCATCACATGGAAACAATTATGTTTTGGTATCAAGGTATATGTACACATTAGGTCCATGGTTTTGATTTGTTTCCAACGCTAGTATGCACAAATCAGCAATTGGATCTTCATTCGAAATCAAGATTAGTGATCCTTTTAAGTTTAGAAATTTCTAATTAGGTTTGCATGTGCACAAGGGATGGCTAAGGTTTTTAGATTGAGGATATGATGGCCATTCCTCTTCTGTGCACCAAGATTAGGGCATCTTTAGGTTTAGGAAACTTTCCCTTTTTTCTTTCTTACTTTGTTTGGACATCTAGGGCGTGCACAATATCAAACTTTAGTGGACACATGATCATCCTTAGTTTCCAATGTGGGTTTGCTCAAAAAACGGCTAGGGTTTTGGGACGTTTTTGTGAGAATATAGTTTGGGCGAGGTATGGTGTACATGATTGTGGCATTATCACTCATGTGGCTTGCACGTGCTTAGGGTGGTCACACTTTTTTGGGTCCACATGAATTTCGTAAAAATTCATATCTCTCATTTGGCTAGGATTTTAGCACTTTTGGGTTCACATGAATTTAATAAAAATTTATATCTTTTAATTAACTAGGTTTTTCCCCATTTTCTTTCGTAATTTAGATTCCCTTGATGCATACCAACTAAAATAAACTCTTAATTATGCAAATAAAAAGAATTTTGGATGCCTAGGCCATTTGGGGCATTCACTTCATTTCGTTTCATTTCATTTCATTCCCTTTTCTAAAATTTTCCTCCCCTAAGAGGTCTTTGAACAAATTTAAACTTGCCAATTGATTCTAGAAATGAATTAGACTTCATTTATCATTTCATTTTATTTACTACGAAATTTCATGGCATTACATGCGTTAACTTCCGCATGTGAAGATGTTTTCATAGAACTAAAGAAGAAGTTGACTACTGCTCTAGTTTTAGTATTTCCATAGCCTTAAAAGAATTAGTAATACATATGGATGCAACACAGACAGGTTTGGGAGGTGTGTTGATGTAGGAAGGTCGAGAGATTGCTTATGCTTCTAGATAGCTAAAGGTGCATGAGAAAAATTATTTGTACATGATGTAGAGCTAGTAGCAGTAGTTTTTATATTGAGACTATGAAAACATTATCTATATGGAGAAAGTGTCACATCGTATTCATATCATAAGAGTCTAAAATAGACCTTTAGAATTTTCAGCAGTTGACTAAGTATTGTTGAAAGTTTTCCCTCAAAAAGGTCAGATGAGATTTGGAGTGAAAAGAAAATTAGCTACATGTTTAGTAGGACCATTTGATATAATGGAAAAGATTGGTCCAATTGCGTACAAACTTGTTCTACCTTCTCAAATGGACGAAGTTCATAATGTGTTTTATGTGTTTATGTTAAGAAAGTATTATCCAGATCTATCACATGTTTTAAATTTAACATAGCTATAAGTTGGGGAGGGCATTACCTATGAGGAAAAGTTTATTCAGATCATAGCCAAAAGAGTACAAAAGCTATGAAACAAAAAAAAAATCTATTAGTTAAAGTAAAATGACAATTCCATGATAATGAGGAGCAAACCTGGGAGTGTCAAGATAAGATGCAAAAACAATTTTCAGATCTTTTTACTACCTAAGGCATGTTCCTTTAATTTAAATTTTAAGGATGAAATTCCTTAAGTTAGAGAGATTTTTAATACTCCATATTTTAATTTGACACCAAATTAATTTAAATAAAAATAAATGTGTATAAATACACATAATTATACAAACTACGGAAGTACATACATGTTAATTACATACATATATTATAAATATATGTTACGTGTATAGACTAATTTAAATCAAATTATTTATGAAAAATAACTAATGTATATAAATTAATAAAATTAAGGTTGAATTATAAATAATGGGTAAAAAAAATAAAATATTCATTAGGTGGGTAGTGTTTAATTATTTAATGTGAAATTTTATGGTTTATGATGAGGGTAGTTATGAGAAGCATTTATATGTGAGCATGGAATGGTAATTGAGGTATTTTTTAAAAAATAATAACAATAAATAAATGAAAGGCCATGTGAAATTAATTAAATAGTAGAATGAATGAATATATATATATATATATATATGTAGGTTTTTATAAAGTGAATTGGAGGATGAGATTTTGAGAAAGTATAATGAGCAACATATAATATATGTGTGGTAGAGAATTAAAATTGATGAGGGTAATTAAGTAATTTTTCTTGGCTTAATATATAGGCATGGTAAGCTATCTCTCCAGAGAAGAACGAACCTAACTAGAGAAGAACAAAACGTACAGAGCAAAAGGAAGATCTGATCTTTTAACAGATTTGATGCATAGGTAAGCTCTCTCTCCTAATTCTTGTTACAAAAATATTAATAAGTCATGTACTACAATCCTAGGGGTATAATTTTTAATGTAGGAGTTTAATAGTAGTACCTAAAAATGAGGTAGTACCCCATCATGAGTAGAACTCAGTAAAAATTATACTAATACACTCCTAGTGATACATAGATCCTAGATATAATTGAATAACCTTTAGGGGGCTTTCGAGTATGTTAAACCTTAATAAAATTCTAATTGGATCTCATAGGAATATAGAGAACAAAAATTCATATTCATCAATACCAAATTCATGAATTTTAGATATCAATTGAAATTTTGGCGCGTGATTGACCAATTGGATTATTTATGAAAATTAGTAAAAACATAATTAGGAAGCCTATTTATTTTATTTCTGTTATAAAAATATTTTATATGAGTAGGACATTAATTTTAAATGTTTTTGAGAATATTGAAGTTAATGTACATCGATACGTGGGGTCTAATGCACATGTAAGACTAAATATGATAAACAAATATGTTAAAAATTATTTATAAAAATGAGGTGAATTTGATTGGTGATATGAAATTATTTTTGCTATGATAATTTTGGTGGATCAGAGCATAAATTTTTGGGTGAATATTAAAAACTGATCGGACGGTAATTTTGGTGAGTAATATTTATTTTTGGTATTACGAGGACATTGATATAATGTTAAAACTTCTAATTTTTATTAAATAAGAATTGGTGCACATGAAAATATGTATTATATGAAATGATGGATTATATTATTGAATTTTATAGAAAATTTAGAAGAGATTGGTTATTATACTAGAAAGTGAAATATGTGCCCAATGGGATAAGTTGTTAATATTCTGTGAACATTTCTTTATCTTGATTACTTATATTGCATTATAGATATAAAAATGATTTGCATATAAGCATGCTATTTGTATGGACATATTTTGCATTTGACTTATAATTCATGAAATTATATTTACATAGCAGTATATTTTGGATTCGCAAGAGCAGTTCATACGGTATTGTTTCGATGAATTGAGCCATGAGAAATAATACTTCTTATGTAATAATCCATGTAAGACTGAGCCATGAGAAGTATCAGCCTTTTTCAAGGTGATAATCCTCGAAATGATTGTGGTGTAGGTGATAATTAGAGGTGTAGTCCACTATTTTCAAGGCTAGACAAGAAGTAAAACTGACTCTATTTCTAATAGATGTGAATGTGCATGTGTATCAAGATCACTATGCTATATGTATATATGTATTCTTTAAATGTGCATAATGAATTTAAATGTTTTATTTAATTTGATCCTCTACATGGTTATTTAAATGAATGTAAATACCATAAATAAAGAATATTCACTAAGCATGTTGTAGTTAATCAATTTTCTTCAACATTTTAGAAACAGATAGAAAAAAGAAGAGGCTAGCACAAGAAAAGTAGAGTACTCTTCAATTCACTGTTGTGTATGTATGGGTAATTGTTTTGCAAGCTATATTTTTGTATAATTATAATTATCACTGTATATGTAATATCACATAAAGAGATATAAGTTTTGTCTAAACTAGACAATAGTGTGAAAAGTTGTTAGTTGTGAATTATAGTGGATGGAAATGCTCTTGAAAAATTATTTTGGTTATGGAATTATTGATTTGTGAATGGTTTATTAGGTGATTATGTTACTGTGGGATAAGTCAAAACTTTAGGGGAGACTCTATCGATTGTTTTATGGATATTGTGGAATATTGGATTAGAGAGGTTTACATAGTAATGTATATGTAGGTGTATCGTATATGGTCTTATATGTCAGTCATGACGTCACCTTTATGAGGTGGGTTGCGACATAAGAGAAAAACATAAAGCAAAGTCAACTTGTACACACACTTGCACTTAGAACACTCACAATTCAAATTAAGAAAAATAGCATAATTAGAAGCAATTCCAATTAATATTATAGGTAATCAGTAATTAGATATGAAATTAAATTAGAAAACAAAGTTGGCTTATAAAAGTAGTTGGACATCATTAGCAAAAGGTATAACACCCCATGTAAAATAAATGATCAGACATCATCCCCAAAAAGCTTAGCCTTTGTGATATATTCAAGATCATCATCACTAGTAGCATCATCATCATCATTGTCATCATCATTGTCCTGGAGCGTCATTGCCACCTACCATTATATAATGTGTTATGAACTTTGGAGGAGGCTTTGTTCTAGCCAACTCATGATGGATTACAAATAGGCATTTTGGAATGTATGTCATCCCTTGATAAATCTTCTCATCTTGATCAGATACTCAAGAACTGGAAGCTGCTACTACTGTAGGGGTACTTGCTTGCCTCCTTCTCTTCACTAGGGTAGTGGTATGCATCTTGATGTCTAATCCTTCAACCTAAAAGTGGGCTCATCAAATGGCCATGTAATGTCAGCCCTCTTGCACAAAAATGTATTGATAGCGGAGTGGGGCTATCTAATACCCCAAAAATTTGTACGAAAATTCAATTAAATAAAATAAATTTAGAAATAATTGACTTTGAGAATTTTATGAAATTTTTGGGTACAAAATTGTGTATTTTTCAACTTATAAGTAGGCAAAATGGAAATAAAACATAATAGAGACAAAAAGGGAACATGCACTACTGCAGTAGTCAACAACACTATCGCGATAATGCAATGGGTATAGTGGTAATGCAATGGGTTACCACAGTAGTGTGACACATCTCCAAGGAAAAGTCTTGAAATTGCAATACTGCAATAATGGGATTGGGTTACCCAGTAGTGCGACAAGTTTCCAAAAGAAAATTCGTCGAAAACGAATTAGAAAGTCTACGAATGAAATAGAAACACAATTCGAACCATTACCGTGGTAGTTGAATGAAATTACCATATGTCATATTTTCTGAAAAGATGCACAAAAAAGGTTGCCAAACGCTTCAAAAAGTCCCCAAAACCTTACTAATTCTTGTGCGCAAAATTGACGTTTTAGAAGGTTTTCCACATTGGAAAAAACCCAAACTTTCTAATTCCTACCCATTTGAAATCTAAATAAACCCTGCAGCTCTAACTTTTAAATTATTATTTTGATTCTGTCACACCCCGACCCTCAGATCGGACATCATATCCGTCAATGTAAAACCCCGTCGTCGGGCGTCGCGCGGCTCCAAGCTCGGTGCGTGGTCCGCCGAGGCACCGGGCGTGCAACAGTTATCATCAATCTTTTCAAAAACTTCTATACGCGAGGTTTAAATCATTTATTAATTTCAAATAATCATTTTATTTATGCTTCACAAAGCAGTTGATATCAAATCAAATTCACCAGATGTTCAAAATCATATTTATACTAGAAATCAAGATCACAGTAGCGGAAGCACTAATCGGATCAAATCTTTCTAAATCATTGAACACTGCATCGCATACCATAACTAAAAATCATCAGTTTATGAATCAAAACAAAACAATGTTCAATATAGTAAACAGTCCTGTGAATACATATACCAAAAATAAGTTACAAGACCCTCCAATCTAGTTTCAAAATATGCATCATAAAAATTGTACAAAACAGAGAGACAGTTTAAACAAAAATATCACACTCTCTCTCTATACAAACTCCAGTCTCCGACCTGCATCCTCATTGAGCCCTGGGCTCATGAGTATCTGTAAGATAAAAATGGGATGAGTTGGAAAGCCCAGTGGATCTCCCCTACACATCAATAGCATTATACAGACAAGCATACGAAACATGCAAACAGTTTCAAATCATTAGGGGCATTTCAAACACTTAGTTAGTTTATCTGTTGCGCTCTAATATTAGGAATTTACCATCTGATATTAGGAATTAACCGAAAGAGTGAACCACCCTCGGTATCCCAATTGTGGTCCTGAACACAATTAGGCACGACATCTTTATAACATAGAAGTCTACCTCTAATACCACGACCCAAGAAGATACTAAAACCAAGGAAAAATCCTTTTGACTTTCCGAATTCAAGGGTCTCATACGACCGCTAGCAGTTTGGCCTAGTTGGGGATACCCACGATGACGTCCTGGGACATTAGGAGAACCTCAACACGATGTGCCACCAGTGCCCGTCCATCGCCCCGGTACGTGGAGTTCTTAATAAACCTTTAATGTTCTTTAGTTTCACAATCATAGTTTTCATTCCACTCAGCATACAAACAT
>JAJIYU010016908.1:0-11931 GCA_030144865.1 Tinospora cordifolia | reverse complement strand
TACTTCATTCTTAATAATTGTATCTTACTTTTAGCCATTTAGTCACCCAAAATAATCTTTTTTCAATATTTAATTATTATATTATAAGTAAATATAAATAGGTAATTAAACTATGTTAAATTCTAAAATTATCTTCAATTATTTAAATTGATGCAATAAAACCTATTGTTTTACATTTTTATTTAACTATTGATTCATTAATTCTCCCAATTTATAATGGTACTTATATGTAAAGTACTAGTTTTATTCGAGACTAATCATCTTCGAGCTATTATAGGTCCTTAAATGAGAGAACTCTTCTAACATAAATTTTTCTATCCTCAGGGCTCGAGCTTGAAACATTTGATTGAGGGACATTGAGTTGCATGTGCTGAACTAACCTTTGCTAATGAAGTGATAGTATCTATATATCACAGATTTCACCATTTAGAAGTAGTCATTACAAGGAGAGTACCTTAATTTGTATAAAGTAAATCTAATGCACTTACAAAAATATTAAAAATAGAAAGGATAAATTAAATCAATTAGACCCAAATTAAAAAATTAAAAAATAATTAAAAAAAGTTTCAAACCCTTGACCAGTCCTGTAAATCTTTTTCAATTTGTCCCTCATAATCAATGACTACTACATCACGGGATTTTTAGACTCCCAATAGCCAAATAACAGGTTTTCTTTTCCATTTTGTTCAAAAAATAAAAAATAAAAAAACAAACCCGTGATCATCTTTCTTTCCTAACGAATATTGTAAGGTAGCTGACGCAAACACAAATTATGTAATCCTACGAGGGAATTCATAGATCAGTAGATGTGTTTTCAGTTATGCAATCTGTGTGAGTAGGGACACTCATACACTATAAGTAGACATGTTACTCTTTTCAGCTGAGCCAGTGTCTATGATGTTCAAGACTCCTTTTAATTTCTTACATTTATAATACGTTTAGATTATTATTATTATTATTATTATTATTATTATTATTATTATTTGTAGAAATACTTCTTGAAAATATTGGTGCTTATCAATTTCTAAAAAATGTCAACAAAAAAGAATGAAAATAGGCATCTACCCAGTAACCCAGAAACCTTAAACTGGGTGGCTTGCATTGTCATGCATGGCTTAAATTGTCTGGTGTCTGCATGGAGTGGCAAAGGCTTGGAAACAAGGTTGGAAATGCTGTGTGGGTAACTGGCCCTTATCTTAATTACCTGGCCTTACTTTGGGGTGGCAATCCAAATGCAATACACTTTTGGGACCCCATCTATTATGCCACACCATCATTGGTCCCACAAGAGATACCCAAGAGCAGAACAAACTGAAATTACTTCTTACTACCTCAAGTGAATAGCAATTCACCACAAATGGCCCAATCACACAGATCAAGGGCTTAAAGAGTCGACGTGACTTGGTGTATAATGTTCTTAAAAGGAAAATCAGACTACATCTTCTCCCCAGAATCCTTCCTTTGTTGATACATTGTGTGACTCTTCCACCCAAGTCCATTCCATCTCTGAAATTACATTTGGCTAGCCAAAGTTCTAACAGACGTGATCTCTGATGCAAAGGTTTGAACCCAAGAGATAATGGCATTCTTCCTATTGTTGTTTCCTTTGTTTGCCGGAGGGAGAGAAGATGCCCATCAAACATTGAGGAAGGTCACTCTCTCCCTCTCTCTCTCCCTCTTATCGGAAAGAGAGATATATAAGGTTGATGGCCTAAGAATAATGAATAATGTTCAGTTAGTCGCAAGCTCATGGGTTTTGAACCAAAGGGTTCTCCATTTCAAGGTAGCTTTTCAAATTGGGGGCATTGAGTTGGTTGATGTCTGAGGTGGCCTTTGTTGGAGATTCAGTCATGTGTCATATTTCCAGTCAGTTTATAATGTCTCATTCCAGTCAGTTTATACATATATATTCATATAACAAAATTCAAAAATACAGACAGAAAAAGGTTTTCTTAGCTAAAATAAAATAAAGGAACTAGTCGGAGTAAATGAGGTGTTTGGTTGGTCTAGAAAATTTTTATTTTTTCATATTTGTAGATAAAAAATGGTGAGAAAAAATTTTCTTAATCTACATATTTTCTCACCAAAATTTTATTCACATCGTAGGGGATAAAATAATTTTTTCATTAGAAATTTTTTTATACACAAATTTAAAAATAATTACTTATAACTAACTTTTGATTAAAAAGAAAATTTATGTTCAATCAAACAATTATAAAATGAAAATTGAAAACATTTTTCTATGAAATTTATTTTAGCTACCAAACACATCATAAATGATCTTTGGTAAAAGTTTTACCTTTCTCAATATAAGTGGAAACAACATCGTAGCGTTAATTTGTATCATTCTTATAAATTTTTTCTTATTGTGTTGATCTTTTTAATTCTTTTGAAAAAATGAAAATGAACATAAAGAAGTTGTAATTGAATAATGGAGGGAAAACAAGAAAGTGGGGTCATGAAAGGGAAATTTCAAATATAAAAAAAGTTCAGACCCATGACCACTCTCCTTTTTCTACCAGTTCTTCATAATCAACGACTGCAGCACGGGATTTTGAGAATCCAAATTGCTAAATAACAGTTTTTTCCTTGCAAAAATCATTAAACCCGTGATCGATCATCTTCTTTGCACATGTCATTTGTAAAGTAGCTGACGCCAAAACAAATGTAATCCGATCCGATCCTACGATGGAATTCCTAAATATATTTTTTATTTACGGAAGCTGCCACCAAACAATAATTAGATTGGATCCACCCAAAGAATTTCTAAATTTCTTTTGGGTGGAATAAGTCAACCCACTGGAATTAAATTATTTCACCAACATATGATAAGTAATGTAAGACCGAATTAATTTTTAATATATCCTATGTAACACCAAACATGAGATAAGATAAAAAATTATTCTATCTCATCTTAATTCTCCTACCAAACATGCCCATACATTATTATAGTATATATTTTTGCTTTGTTTGAAGGATTTTTCCTTATTGATTGGTTGATATTTTTTTATATATGTAATCAATAATATTATCTAGGCCATCATACGAACATTTTAAATATTAAATTTTATTATTTATCTTTTAAAATTGAACTAATTTACTCTTACAATGAACTAATTCAATTTATTTCGTTTTTAATTAATCAGTTTACATTTTTTAACTAGGAAAATATTTCTTAATGTACACTATACATACATTGTGAATCAGATTGGAATTGACAAATTTGTATAGCCTCTAAACTAAAAGTGAATTAATTAAAATAAAAAATCAAATCAAATCAAACACATTGATTTAATACAACTTCACACGTTTGATCCAATCCAAATGTGACACGTAGCTTTAAGTGTACAAACATAAATCTCGTATTTCTTCAATCCCAAACTACTTTGATTAAAGTGGGGACTTATGTCCTTATTATACTAACGAAAATAATTAAAAGTAACAATTCGTATCATTATATCATAAATGTTGTGTGACATATATTGTAAACATGTCTTATTATAAATGTGTCGTGTCATAAACATGTTGTGTCGTAATCGTGTTTATAATCGTATACATATATATAACTTATTTAACTTTTAATAATCAATTTTTTAAAATATTTTTTTATAAAAAATATTAATAAAAGACTAAAACTTATTAAAAATTAATTAAATTTTTAAAAAATTATATTTAAAAAAATGTTATTAACAAATTAATAAATTTATTAATTTTAAATTAACTTATTTATAATTTATCTCTTTAACTTATCTATAATCGTGTTAAACATGTTATTTTCAAGTTTATCAGGTTAAATTATTTAAACCTGAATTTTGTCGTGTCTAATTGTATTTAATCCATTTTGACCTGAATTCGTTTATGCTAAACTCAAATCTATTAACTTCTTGTCGTATTCAAGTTAGATTATCGTGTCATATCATAAATTGTCACCCCTTAAAAAAATTGTACATACCATTCTATGTGTAGGGCTATAGAATGCCCCCACTAGTGCCAAGTATGCATAGGAACCCAATTGCCAAAGAGGATTAAAAGTATAGTGGGCATATGGTAGAGCCATCATCATTGGTGTTCTACATTTCCTACCACGTTACATTAGCACGTGTGCATATGCATCAATGTATTTTATAAATTTCTAATTGATCTAATTATTGTTTGTTTAAGCAAATTCGTATGATACTATTTCTCAGAAAATCCTAACTCTTGAATCTCATATCATATCCAAAATCATACATTCATTCATACCCATTCTTTCATGGTGTATGGTGAATGAAAGATGTGTTTTTCTATAATGATGCAATAATATAATGTAGTTAGTACCATGCCACCTTAGGTATAGATTTAAATATGTATTTTAGATTATTTTTTAAGTCTTAACACTCTTCTATAACAAAATAGAGAAATTGTTCATGAGAAGGTTAATAAGAGTTAAGGATAACATTTGAATGATATCATTTTTACAAAAATTAGAATCCCCTCGGGAGGGGGCTAAGAAATTTCAATTCCTCAACATAAAATTGCAATATTTGATCAAAATACCCCTATCTATTATATGAAATACTACCATTTTTTCAAGTATCCACGCACATTTTCTGGAAAAATTCAGAAAAAATTGAATATGATAAAATAAAATTAATTTCATTAATCTTAAAATAGGTGTCTAGTAGTTCATGATAAAAACAAAATGATAAAAATGTAAAAATCTCTTTGAAGGAAACTATGGTTAATATAAATAACTAATTATTTTAAATCAAGCACACCGTCTGACCAAACTCCTTAAATTCACAAAATGATGGGGTAAAAAATGAAATTGAGTCAATTCTGAAACAAAACCAATTTGGGGAAAAAAGATAATAAGAACTGACCTTTTCCGAGGATGAAAAAGAATATCTGAACGTTGCTCCCGTGATCTTCATTTATGTCAGACCTGTCCTTCGTTGAAGCCTATAAAAATATCTGTTTCTACCATTCTGAGTTCACGTAATTCTGAGAAATATAATAGTAATATCATCAGCAAGTAGTACAGCGAAGTATAATGTCAATTGAAGCTCTAGCCATGGCGGGTCTTGATTACCTGGAATGTGAAATTGACTTCGAGGATTTAAGTCGCAGAGAGAGAGCTCAGACACCACCAGATTATCTACTGACAGATGGTAAGATGAGAAAAGAAGAACGCCGTCCACACTCTTCAAAGGATGGTGAGAATGGCAGCCATGAAGAAGCCAAAGCACGGCTGAAGCTGTGGGCTAAAGAGGTTGCAGCTTGTTCAATGCAAATGGGACACATCGCCATTAATGCAACTAAAGAGATCAAAGCGCCACCAAAACAAGAAAAAATAGGCAAAAGAAGAACGCAAGAGATATATGTAAGTAGGCAATATGTTACAGTTACATGATACTGGCAAAATGAAGCAATCTTCTTTCCCATATAGAGAAAAGGTCGGTGTTTCTGTTTTCAGTCTGATTCATATCACCTCTATGACACTCACAAGATGATCCACGATCAGCATTCACTAAATCAGTGACATGATGTAATTCATACTACTGTGACCACAAAGCACAGTTTGAAATGAATGCAAGTGATGTATTGTAAGGGCTAAATTTACTGATGTGCTGCCATGATGGTTCTGATGACTATAATTTTTAACTTTCAATGATGTCAGTGAAGAATATCAAATGAAGTAGAATTTTGATTCTTTATACTACTTGAATTCTGAATATTTCTATCCTTGCTATGCCCGTCATATTAATCTATGTAAGGATCCCAAAAATAAATAAAATAAAATAAAGAATGAAAGTCCAAGTTAACTGAATTAGCTCCTCTCTCATGCGGCGAAGGGGTTCAGTCGAAAGGCAGTTCTGTTCTCTTACAATAACTTTCTTAGAGGTTTTGTGGTTCAGGGCACCTCTTCATGACATATTGAACCAAATACAACACCTTATATAGAAGATCATTCCTGACACCTCTTCTCCAGGTTTTACTTCCAACGATTCCTCTGCGTTTTATATTTAATTGAACCAGGGGTTACTCATCCTCAAGATCATTTGAGTAGGGGTTTTGATCTACCAGTACTTTCCAAGACAAAAGAATTTGTTGCTTCATATCAATGCAATCGGCCACTTATTAGGATCTGCCAAATATATGCAATTCGTTAGGGAATATCTGTAGCAGAGCGTCGCTGGTATTTCAGTAATGGGAACAGAAGCTCTAGTTGACACTGAAGTTCATACTACCCATGACAAAATCTAACAAAAGATAAAGATGAGCATCTCTGAAACTTCATACAATTGAGGCACAAAGCACAAAAAATAATTGAATAAATCAATAATACAGCAAAATCTGGTGCCATTATTGATATTATGAAACAACAATTATCATTATTATTATTATTATCGACAAAAGTCAGGAGGGAAACATTGCCAAGAACCCTTTTCTAAAAAAAGTAGAAAACAGAATAATTACAAGTAAATAAAGAAAAAAAAAATGCACAGCACATTAACAGAGTTCAGGGGAAGAACCTAAAAAATCTCATTCAGTTCCTACTCTTCCTTATCCATTAATCCAGGAGATCCAAACGCATCTTTGAAACAAACATAATCAATGGAACCAAATCCCTCGAGCAACCGATCAAAAAACCCATTATCAGAACTACTTTTAACATTCTCTGCATTCAATCGACTAGCTCCAATCTCTCTATGCACCAGCACATTAACAGAGTTCAGGGGAAGAAACTATAAAATCTCATTCAGTTCCTGCTCTTCCTTGTCTATTAATCCAGGAGATCCAAACACATCTTTGAAACAAACATCATCAATGGAACCAAATCCCTCAAGCAACCGGTCAAAAAACCCATTATCAGGACTACTTATAACAGTCTCTGCATTCAATCGACTATCTCCAATCTCTCTATCTTCACCTTCTTCCATCTTAAACCTCTGATCATCATCCTCAGCAAACGCCGGCATATGGCCCTCGAACAACGCTACGTGTCCAAACAACTTGTCTTTCCGCGAGAAACTCGTCCCGCAGGAACATCTCCACTTAGACGCACCACAGTGTCTGAGATGACTCCTGAGATCAGCCACAACGGAAAAACTCTTCTTGTTGCAGAGATGACAATAGAACATCTTTGGACAATGGCTCCTCTTGAAGTGGTTCTTCACGCATATAGCCGATTTTAACGGCTTGAATCGTTTATGCGATTTGTTCCGATTACAGCCTTCGAACGGACAAGAGAACCGTATTCTGCGACTCGGTTCGACGGATTTATCGGGCTTTGCGAGAGCCTCCGGAGTTTTGAACTTGTTTCCGTGCGCTCTCATGTGCATTCGCAGATTTGCGTCTCGCTTGAACCCCTTCCCGCAGATTTCGCAGGTGTGGATGTGCTCTGCTAGTAGTTCTACCGTATCGAGCTCCACGATCTCGCATTCTCCGTCTTCGATTTCCTCCTTCACGTCGTCGTCCTTGAAATCTACTACATCAGCAGGTTCATTAAACTGTTCCTTGATTGGATAACTCGATTGAACCATCAGATCAACCGATTCTGATGCTTCAACTGTAGCGAAATAACTCAGCGTATCAGATCCGCCTATTTCACATATCTTTTTATTGCTCGAATCGATCAGATTTGAAGACATCGAGATTAGTGAACTTTTACCGATTTCTGCCACTGATTCTACGTTAGCTGTAGAGTTCAATCGAGCTGAACCACCAACGTCACATACGTTTCCATTACTAGAACCGATCATATCCGAAGACATCGACATTAATGAACTTTTACCGATTCTGGCGACTGATTCTTCGTTAGCCATAGAGTTCAAGGGAGCTGATCCCTCAGTTTCAAATACATTTCCATTACTACAACCCATCAGATCTGAAGATATCGAAACTCGTGAGCTGTTACCGATTCTTGCAATCGATTCATCAGTAAATAAAGGGCTAAACAGCACTGATCTACCAATTCCGCATCTATTCCGATCACTAGAACTGATCAGATCTGAAGAAAGTAAACCTTTACCAATCCTTACGCCTGCTTGATCCACAACCTCTCCACACACTTTCGGAACCTTATCTCCTTCGTCATTTTCAAACCGGAGACTAGGCGGATGCGAGCAAGACAGCAAAGCAGCTCCGTTCACGATGATCTGGTGGATCGCACTGGTGATCTCGGAAGACACCATATCCATCTGATCTTTCCCGAGCAACATGTTGCGATTGACCGATTCAGCGAGGAACTGATGAAGCGAGTCCATTTTGCGACGAAGCGCCGTGAGATTGGAAAGAGGAACCTGAGGATCTGTGTTCGGTAGAAGAGACTTCTGTGAATTCCCGTAGCCTGAATCTGGCTGCTCCATGGCTAACCGGAAACTAGAGGTACTCGCCTCGATCGCCGGAATCTATCGTCGTTTTTATCTTCCGCCGTCAATGAGCATTTCATCTCCTTAGCTCTCAAGCTATCTGATGTAACACCAGCCTATCTAATCACCATCTCAAGACGGACACGTGGGGAGACAACTAGGCAAGGAATGCGATGGAGTTTAAGCAATGGGGGCGTTGACCTGGGTCCTCGAAACGCTAAACCCAAACAAAACCGAAGTTTCCAAGACATTTCGCCTTTCAGTTGTCGAAGAACTGATGAAAATTCTAAATTAATTGATCTGGAGCTGTGTATTTAATGAATTCAATGAATTGAAAAGTTTAAATACCTTAAAAATATCATTATAATTCATCTAAACCATTTTTTAAAATTAATAAGCAGTGTCGAAATAAATAGTTGGATTTATTTTAATAATCAAATATCATGATACGATATAACCTGTATATACACTATTAATTAAAAGAATTAATATACATCTTAGCCACATTTATTCTTTTAATAATTATAAATATATATTATAATAGTTTATATTTAAAATAAAATTTATAAAACATTGTTGTATATGTATTATTGAGATTTTTATTTTTTAAATCTATAACTTTTTTTTATGATTTAGTGCTGGAATAAAAAAAAAAAGAAAATGAATACTGGGTTGCAATTGCATAAAATGAGACTAGGATACCATATTTTTGAAATAAATGTTAGTTTAAAAATTTTAAGTTGAGATATTTTTGAGTTACAAAAAAAAAAACACTTGCATTCAGTATAAATAGTCTACAAATGAAATTCTTTAGTTTCTCTTGTATTATAGGAAAATATATTTAAGATATCATTAATGGTTAAACTCATTCAAGCTGTCAACATCATTAACTTATTGAATTTTTACTCATTAGACTATATTTCATAATAATTACAGTTTATTAGACTATACTGTATGAGTTTTATAATCACATTAATTCATTAAATACACTAATTAAAATATTTTATTTATAAAATATATATTTTTTTAAATATATATTATTTATATTTAAATTAAAACATATATAATTATTTAAATTTATTTAAAAATTAAAATTTTTTAGTTATTTATTGAAAATACTAATTTTAAAATTATTTATTTAAAAGCATTTATATTTAAAATATTAGATTTTTAAAATTATTTATTAAAATTAATTATTTTAAAAATATATAAATATATATATAGAGTTGTCTGGGGCAACCCCACAACAAAATTAATGGATGCCACATTCTTGACAACGCCTACTTTTTAAAAAAAAATTTCTGACACTGAGCGCTCTGTGTCATTGAGTGCTCGTCAAATGTCTAGCAATAGGTGTTTGACCTAATCGGTGCTTCTTACAACATTTTTTTGAATGTTTATCACAATTTTAATTTTTTCAAATTAATCTCAACTTTAATATATATATATATATATACGTTTTTAAGTAAATTAAAATTAATCATATGATTGAATTTTTAAACTCATAAATGCAGATAATTAATTCATTTGCAATTTCCATTAAAAACCTAAACTCGATCGCGTTCGCAGCCTAGCACTTCTAATTGGTCAACAAGCGTGACGGTTGTGATTGAGTTCTGAAGTTTGACGCGTGGAGCTGCTAGCGTTTGACGGGGTTGGTGGTGTGGCACTAATTCAGCTGTATGATGTCATAGATGATCTAATGTGTTGGCTTACGAATTCGCAACGTCAGCATCAGCGGCTCAAGAGAAGACAGCGAGAAGTTGTTTGACACGTCGCTCGTTTTGGAAGGGCGGCTCATTGGACAAAAAAGTCTTATTCAACGGGCAGCTTTCCCACCCTAAACCCTAAACTCATCAAGTTGGTCCTGTCATTGTCAACTGCCCTAAGCCAAGGATAAAGAAGGAAGCCAATAATTTCAACTCCTTTTTAATTTTTTTTAATTAGCGATTTACTGTGGCTCACTGCACTCCAAAAAAAACTTCACAAATATAAGATTGAAATAATTAAATAAAAAAAACCTCATCCAATGATTATTTTTTTTTTCAGAAAAAAAAGGAAGAAGACGAAGGATGTTCAAGAAATACAAAAAATAGTTTTTTTTTTTTTTTTTCAGGTTCTTATGTGGGAAATGGTGTGTAATTTTATAAAATTAGCTTTTTTTAAAAAAAAAATATGTTTATTTATATTTTTAATATAATTTTGTAAATTTGTTGAGGATACAACATTTCAGGTTCTTATTTTTCTATTATTTAAGGATTAAATTTATTTACCCTTAATAATACAATCATGCACCAAATATATAATACAAAAGACTTAATTAACACACAAGGGAATGTAATAAATTTATTTACCCTAGTCTTTTTTTTCTCTAATGAAACTTTATCATGCCTTTTTCAAAAGGAAAATGAACCATGAAATCATAAATTAATTATAAATAGAAATATACTATGTAAAGGTATGAATACTATTATAATAAAAGTATCTTTTCAATGACGGTATGTTATTTTCTACCCATCATTCATCAACTTTTAATTAAAAAAAGCTATGAGTAGAGGTCTTATAACTTTGAAATTAAGGCAAAGATCCTAATTACATCAACTCATCAGATTAAAAATTTCTATTTCTAGTTGTCTTTCTTCACATAAAACTAATAATAAAATATTCAAACATTTATAAATTTTTATTTTAAATTTAATTTTAATAATTTTAAATCATTCAAATCAAAGTTTAAATAAAACAAAACCTATAATCGTTTAAAATCTTTGCTAATTAATTAACAAATGTAATTGCACTAATCAATATTTTAACACCTCAATTGATGTATTAATACACTACACGGTCAATAAGTTCAAATTGTTATATTATTTTTAACTCTAATTTAAATAATTTAAGATAAATTTTACAAATATGTTATAAATAATAATAATAATAAAATTGAATGCATTTGTAACTCCTTTTATATTTAATATTATGTAAACTCTAAATCTCATAATGTCTAAATTAATGAGATTATTTAAATGTCATTATTATGGTTGATGTAACCCCATATTCTAAAAACTATATAAAGAGGTCTCGTGCATCATAGAAATCATCAACAAAGAGAACAATTTTCTCTTGGAATTCTTTCTTCTCTCTAGTGTTCTTGAGTTTTCTTCTCCTTCTCTTGAAGAAATTCTTAAATTTTTCAATTTTTCTAGTTTGATTCTTAATACGTTATCAGCACGAGCTAGCTCTTCAAGATCAACTTCGAAGGCACAAGAGTTTAGAAAGAAAAGGCTTGAAGCAAAATGTCAAACCTCACGAAGTTAGAATTTGTGGCACTTGATATTTCGGGCAAAAATTATTTATTATGGATTTTAAATGTTGAAATTCATCTTGATGCGATAGGTTTTGGAGACACAATCAAAGAGAGAAATAATGAGTCCCTGCAAAATCGTGCCAAGGCAATGATTTTTTTTCGTCACCATCTCCATGAGGGATTGAAAATTGAGTACCTTACCATTAAAGATCCACTTGAATTGTGGACATGTTTAAAAGAAAGGTATAACCACCAAAAGACAGTAATTCTTCCAAA
>JAJIYU010016907.1:0-11974 GCA_030144865.1 Tinospora cordifolia | reverse complement strand
AAATGCATATTATACTAAATATGAGTAAATACACTACATTTTCTATTATATTAATGCACATTATACATAAAATACGTATAATATAATTAATCTGCTATGCAACTAACAGTTTCCAAGAGTGATCCCACTTCATAGATATTGGGTTTGAGTTTCCAAGAGTGATTCTCTCTCCCAATGATGTGGAACACAGAGATTAAACTCTTTCGGTCTGAATGTCAACCATAAACAAGAAATTTGTTTGAATCGCCCAGTGTACAAAAGTTTTTGATATGCTTGGTTTGTTTGAATTGAAATAATGATTTAAATGTTTAGAAAGATCTACTAGGCTATGTGCTCACCCTTCCTTCTATTGTTCAGGTAATTGATTTACATGAAGACCATGAATATCAGTTATGTTCTTTTATTTAAAAAAGTTTTTAAATTTCTATGTAAGGGCATGTTGCCCAAGTTTTGAATCTTCCGCTGTAATAATTTTCTTTAAGTTCAAATTATATACTCAATTTTATTTAATTAATGTGGTTTATGAATTTTAGTTATTTCTTGTATTATTGCCTTATTAAATTTTTAAATTTAAGTTATTTATTGTTAAATACAATCAAGGCATGAAATAATTGAAATAGAAAGTGATGCAAGTTGTGTAGTTGTAAATGTAACACCGGCCCGACTCGCCATTTGGTTTAGTCCATTGTCAAGAGAATGGTGGTCATGTCCAATGCTTAAAGATGCGGGGGTTGGGGTGTTACATTTTTATTCCTCAATTTTCGTCCCTTGAGGGGTTTTTGAGCAATTAAACTGGCTAATTGATGCTTGAAACGAATTTGTCTCATCTACTCCTTATAATTTAGTCATTTCATTTCATTTTGTAAACATTTTTCAAGGTATTACAACCTACCCTCCTTAAAAAAATTTCATCCTCGAAATTTGTACATATTCAGGGGTTCATAGTGAACTGGTGTGGGTACTTAGTCTTCATTTTGCTCTCCAACTCCCAAGTAGCTTCTTCCATTCCATGATGCTTCCACAATACCTTAACTAAAGGAATATCCTTATTTCTTAGATTTTGTACCTTGTGATCAAGGATTTTAATGGCTGCTTGCTCATACGTGGCATCATCTTGGATGTTTTCTTCTTCCTAATAGATAATGTGAGAAGGATCTGGTCCATACTTTCTTAGCATCTTCACATGGAACACATTGCGAGCTAAACTCATTTGATTTGGTATATCCAACTCATATGCACATTCTCCAATTCTTCTAAATATTTCAAAGGATCCAACAAGTTTAGGTGATAGTTTCCCTTTAAATTCGAACCTTTTGATGTCCTTCTGAGGACTGGTCCTTAGAAATACCTTGTTACCCACATGAAACTCTAGGGGTCTCCTTCTCTTGTCAGTATAACTCTTTTGATGATTATGAGTTGTAACTAACCTCTTTGGTATCCGTTTGAATTGGTTGTTCATTTATTTTACAAATATGGCCCTGTAAGTACATGATCTTCAAGTTCAGCCTAATAGGTTGGTAATATGTAGGGCCTTCCATAAAGAGTCTCATATGGAGCCATCTTAATACTTACCTGATAATTATTGTTATAGGCAAACTTTGCTAAGTGCAAGTACTTGCTCCAATTCCCTTTAAAGTCTAGGACACAAGACCTCAACATGTTTTCTAAGGTTTGGATCACTCTTTCAGACTACCCATCTGTTTGAGGGTGAAAAGCAGTACTTATGGTGAGTTTAATGCCCAACTCCTTTTGTAGACTCTACCAAAATTATGAAGTGAATTGAGAGTCTTAATTAAATACAATCATCTTGGGTGCACCATGAATTCTAACTATCTCTTTCACGTAGAGTTCTCGCAACTTACTAACTTGGTCCATGGATCTAATTGACAGGAAATGACTCACTTAAGTGAGACAATCCACAATCACCCAAACAATATCTTCTCCATTCTGGTTCCTGGGTAAACCATTAACAAAGTCCATGGTAATATTATCCCACTTCCATTTAGGGATAGAGAGTGGTTGTAACATTCTAGAGGGTTTTCCGTATTCTATTTTTACTTGTTGACAGGTTAAACATTTAGAAACATGCTTAGCTATGTTTCTCTTCATTCCTCTCCACCAGCATATCTTTATGAGGTTTTAATACATCTTATTTCCTCCTGGATGTATTGTATACTTGGTCTGATGAGCCTCATCCAGTATGGTTTGCTTACTCTATCCATTACGAGGTACACAGATCCTTTCCTTGAGCCTTAGGATATTGTAATACCCTGAATTTTCTATATTCAACTAAATGAAATTTATCATCAAATCAGTGCAATTGGGTGCAAAATGAAACTAAGTTCATTTCAAGGCTAAATTTAGCAGGTTTCAAAACTTGCATTTAGTAACCCTTAAGGACCCAAATCAACTTGAAGTAAAGTAAGGTGACATGAACCAACTAATTGGACAACATATTTGAAAATTAGAACAATTGGTCAATGTTAGGGTTTTCATTTGCCAAACACCCTTCAAGGGGTCCAAATTAGAAGGAATTGTCACTTAGGGTACATCGGGGAATCGAAAATACCGAAAACAAAACAGGATGACACGAATTAACAAAATAAACATCATTTCCACAATTTAGAATAATTGGCCAAGATTTGGGTTTTCATTTCATTGTGCTTTCAGTGGGTTCTAAATAAGGAAAGTAAATGGAAACCAATTTGGCCAAACCATATATCAAAATTCTTAATTTTTCATGCGATTCGAAAACTATAGGTTATAAATCATAATTCTTTCTGAGTAATAAGATATTAATTTTTGTCAAATTTTTGTGAACCCATGAGTGGTAATGAGGTCATCATGACATAAACATACACCCTAACATGTGCAAGTCACATGGGTGAAACATCGTGATAGAGTGTACCCTCACCCTATCCAAAACTCCATGGGATGTTCCTTTATTTGAATCTATGTAAAATGATCCTATGTACCATTTAATGATTCAATGTACTCACATATATGGGGCATCACCCATGATCAGGAATCAAGACAAAATGATCCCATGTACCAAAGAGAATGATCAAGTGTGCACCCACATAACCCAAAAACATCCCAACAATGCACATGTGAGCAACCAAATTAGAAGTGTTAAATGTCTAATTAGAGCCAACCCTAGCCGTCCCTTGCTATCCACACAATCAAAATTAGAAGCTTTCGTTCTCTTTTGGCGTCAACTCAAGGGAAGAGACCATGTGGTGCACCAGCCCTCATGTAAGCTTGATTAGAATGTTTCCATGAGACAACATTGGATTGCTAAGACCATGATCTAGTGTCCTCTTAAGATTGATAACATACTCCCCATTCTTGGCGTCCAAGAATAGAGAATAGGAAAGTTTCCCATATGAGTTGTGTGATGAACAAGCTATGAATCCAAATAAGAATATTATATGAGCATGATCTGACGTAACATGGGATGTCCCATAATGATATTAGCATTATTCTAAGTCTGAAAATATTCCTTTATATTAACTAAGAAATTTAATGAAGAACCAAATCATGGCTCATAAGAAAATTGGCAAGTTTAGTGATCCTTGTGCAAACTGGCCATATTTCTCTTTTGGTGTTTGGAAACTTGCTCAAAAGTGGGAAGCTACCCATGCTATCTAAGAGCTGCCAAAGAAGTCCCATATGCTCATGAACTCCTATATAAACCCCCATAAGTTGTTCACAATCACTCATCCCAAGAATAAGATAGATCCCTCATAATAGTGCTCTCAAACTTCTTCTTCTTTTTTTCTTTTCTTTTCGTTTTCTTTTGTGCAATGGTGAAAGGCTTTTAGTTCCAACATTCAGAAGCTAGTAGGGAGTTTTTTTATTAGTGTTTGGAAGTATTAAAGACATTGGGAGCTTTTTTGGACTTTTGGGAAAATACATCTCAAGGTGGAAGTGATTTCTAGAACACCCCTTTTTCTTCTTCGAATTACTAGCATGTTCATTGTCTGTATGGCTTTAGAAATCAAAATAGTTTCAGTTCTAGTATTCTAAAATATATTTCGATTTCAGATTTGATCCTTGTTCAGATTTATGCATTCATAATATTCATGCTATATTTAGTATCATGCTTAGGCTTTATTTCAAAGTATGATGCATGATTAAGGTTGTTTCATGATTTGATTTTCAGATTGTTCATATTCTGAATTTTATTTATCTTAGTTCCATGTTCTAAAATTTATTTGATGATTCAAGGATATAAGATTTAACAAAAGAAGATGGTGAAAATAACCACGTACCATCATAGCAAAAATGTGGATTGCTATGGATGTTCTTTTCATATGATTAGTTCAAATGGTTTTAAGACCAAAGTACTTGGTTGGTGGGTAAGGTTCCGCAAGTTCCAAAATTCTAATGAAATTGGCTAAAAAAAGTTATATTTCACTCCAAGGAGGTACTTTATTAAGAACATCAAGGGCTTAAAAACCCTTATGGTCTAAAGTGTCAATTTTAAACAAATGGATGCTTGAAACGCCTAATGTATGCAAGTATTTGAAATATGAATGTGTTATTGGTTTGAATTTGAAAAATGGTTGTTTGAAAAAGATTCACTGAGCTTTGTGCTCACCTCTTCCTCTCTTATTTTTTTTCAGGAAGTTGATCATGCCACGGATTTTGGTTAAGATACATTTTTCTTAATATTTTGGAAAGTTTCTATGTAGGCATGTTGCCAAGTTTTGATTCTGTCGAAATTGTTTTTAATTAAAAGCTATGTACTTTTTCCCTTTATGAATTAATAAAGACTAGTATTTCCTTTATCTCTTACAATGTGGCCTTGTCCAATTAAAGTTGGATTATGTATTCTTAATTTGCATTGAGGCATGAGATAATGGACATAGAAAGTCAAGTGTGTGTCACTTGTAAAGTAACATGGACCCAACTCGCCAAATGGTTAAGTCCATTGTCAAAGAATGGTGGTTATGCCCAATATGCAAAGAATGTGGGGGTTGGAGTGTTAAAGATATTCTCAACATCTAACCTAAAGTCAGCATGCTTTCCTTTTGTAACCCCTTCTATCAACTTAGTGAGCCACTTCTCTTGCCTCTGCCCCTCCCTAATCTGATGTCGGAGATCTGGTTGGCAAGACATGTTGTAGAGGTAGGCTTGTTTTTCGTTCAGAGTCACACCCAGCCTAAAACCTTTAATCAATTAGTACATGTAGCCTTTATCTTCCTCTTATTTGTGGAACTTCCTACTTAAGGAATTAACCACCACATTGGTTTTCCCCGAATGGTAATGTAGTTGGCAATCTTAGTTTTTCAGGAACTCCATCCATCTTCGTTGCCTAATGTTTAACTCCTTTTGGGTGTAGATGTACTTTAAGCTCTTGTGATCTGAAGACAGATCAAATTTCTCACCATAGAGGTAGTGTCTGCAAATCTTCAAGAAAAATACATTGGCTGCTAACTCTAGGTTGTGAGTAGTATAATTCTTTTTATGGACCTTCAGTTGTTGCAAAGTGTAAGCGACTACTTGCTTCTCTTGCATCAAGACTACACCGAGTCCACTCAATGAAACATCCATATACAGGACATAAGTGACACCATGGGTTGGAGTGACTAAATAGGGGCTGAAGTCAATCTGTTCTTCAATTCTTAGAATGATATTGTTCACAATTCTTAGAACGAGATAACCCATCTCCCTTTCAATATTTAGCTTTACTCCGGACAAGGCTTACCCATATCAGCTCAACTTGCAATCTTTGTATCTAGAAAAAATATTTCAAAACATATATTTCTTTTTCAAAAATGACTTTCCAAAATAATCTTTTAATATCAAAATAAAAGGTAGGGCGTTCTAAACTCAACTCAAAGTGTAGCACCTACCTGATTGAGTCAACACTTTCTAAATCTGATACCACCTTTGGTATTAGAGTAAACTTCTAATTTTAGCCAAGCAACTAACGCCTAGGCTCTGATGCCTCACTTGTAACACTCAAACCCCCAAGACTTTCAATTGGACTTAACCACAAGGCGGGCTAGGCTAGTATTACTTTACAAGTATACAACTTGACTTATTCCTTTTATCCCACGCCTCATTGAGATTCAAGATTACTTAACCCAAAATTTATACACAAAGTTCAATAAGGTAATTACACAAGAGATAAAATAAAACTTTCCAAAACTTTATTGATTTGATAAAAGAGGGTACATAACTCAAAACTGATAAAAGAAATTAAATTCAGCGGGAGTCTTATATTATAGATATTCAAAATTTGAGCTACAAACCCTTACATTCAAATATAGAAACTTTCTAAATTTAGAATCCATCTAATATAAAGGTCTACACGTAATTCAAATCCCTAAAAAAATAAAGAGGAAGGTTGAGCACATAGCCTAGTAGATCTTTTTAAGACAACCAAGTTACTAATTTAGGCTAACAACACATTCAAATTCAAACACTGGTAAAATATTAGACGTTTCAAATATTATTTTGTTTACAGTTGTACATTAGACTGAAAGGGTTTCAAGGCCCTTGTTGTTCTTATCAAAATAATTCCTTGGAGTAAAAAAAAACATTTCTTTTGCCATATTTATTGGACTTAGGGTCTCACCCATATTTCCCGTATTTTGAACTTGAACCATGTGAACTAATCACAAGTAAAGAACACCCACAATGACCCTCATGTTCACTGTGGTAGTACATGGTTCTTAATCTCAAAATCTTTTATTTAATCTCATACTCATGAATCATAAATAAAATAATTTTTGCATTTTTAACACATAAACATTCAAAGCATGAAAACAAACACATAGTATGCATCATACTATAAAATAAACTTAAACATGCATAATCTAAGCATGACATGGTTTTATGATAAACTAACATGACATGCATGCAAGTATAAAAGTTAAACCATGTTCTTCAAACTAAATGTGCATACTAAACTGAAATCAAACATACATGAATATGGTATTAAACTAAAGAAGTAAAATGGAGGTTTTAGAAATCATTTCCACTTTAACTTGAAGATTTCTAAAATTTCGATAGTGTTTCCCCTCTTCAACACGTCTAGCACTCAAGGACAACTCAAGAACACTCAATTAAAACCAAAGCACTCAGGAATAGTTCAAGATTATTCAAAAACTAAAGGGTTTGCCAAGAAGAAGGCTAGAGAGAGTCAAGGGGAACTAGTATGCTCGTGCTTTGGGACAATGAAGAATGAGAGCATTAGGGGGATTTATATAGGTTTTCACAAGCACTTAGGGGATAGTTTGGGTAATCTCACACAAGAGAATCTTTCCATAAACTATGAGGATGGTTTTTCGTGGTTTGGGTAAGTGTACTCATGGTTTGGGCAAGTGGGCCCACTAGGGTTTCCTGTTCATGTGTGAGCATAATATCACATGTGGAGCCACTTTCCTTCTCTCTTTGGATGTCCTCATGAGAATATAAAACTTTCTTTGTTGATTGATATCTGATTTGTGAGCAAGGGAAATTCTTTCTTCGTTCGTTATTGGGTGTCAAGTATTTCTTTTCTTGTTGCTTAGAATCTTCGTTAGTTACCCTCACTTGTATGCATGATTTAGGCTATGGGATTGCTAGGAATCTTGCTGATTTTGTTTCTTTTATCTTAGTAGACGTTTTGGCATGTTCCTCACTCAAAAACTTCCCATTTCACTCATGTGAGCACAAGAGGATGTCTAGGGTTTTGCATGAAGAATATGATGGTCATTCCCTTAGGTGGTGGCAAGATTAGAGCATCTTAGGTTTTAGGAAAGTTTTCCATTCCCTTTTCTTTCTTGTTTGGACATTTTGAGTGGGGTGTACACTATCATTCTTGCTTGTGTACATGGGATCACCCTTTAATGGTTTCTAAATAAGCATGGAACGGCTCACATGTGTGTATCAAGTGTATGTGAGCCTAGTTTAGGGAGTTATTCCTTATGGGACGATTTAGTCTGTATGGGGCATGGGTGTATATGATTATGGCATGTTATCGTCTTCTCTCATATGACTTGCACATGCTAAGGGGTGTTTACACATTTTTGAGTTCACATGAGATTAATAAAAATTCATATATTTCATTTGGCTAGAATTTTTGGCCCTTAGCACATATTTTTAAGTTCACCTGAAATCAATAAAAATTTGTAACTTCTATTTGGCTAAGGTTCTCTCCATTTTTTTTTCCTAATTTAGATTCCACTGAAACATATTAGGCAAATGAACCCTTACTTGGACAAATGAAATGAATTTTGGACGTCTAGATCAGTTGGGTGATTTGTTTCATTTCATTTCACTTCATTTCATTTATGTTCCTCAATGTTCATCCCCTAAGGGATTTTTGAGCAATTAAAGTAATTAATTGATCCTTGAAATGAATTAGTCTCATTCACTCCTTATAATTCAATCATTTCATTTTATTTTGTACATAGTTTTTAAGGTATTACATATTTTTCCTCTTTTTTTTTCTTTTCTTTTTTTATTTATCTTTATTTTTTTTCATTTCATTGTCTAACAAAGCAAGATTATATATTATTATCCAGTATATTTAGTTTTTTCCACACACACACACACATGTTTGTATATTTTCATATATTTATGTAAGAATTAATATATTGCATTAATTCATTTCATTCATTTTTTTTCTTAGATTCCACAAAATAATTATTTGTAATGCCCTGAAAAATCCTTGCTTAGTCCCACATCGCCTCCCAGCCTTACCTGGTTAGGCTTAAATCCTTGGTTCGCATCTTCCAAAAGTCAGGATCCCTTTTGGGTTAGAGGCTCCTTGGGTTGGGTCTAGCTTGGGTTGGGTTGTGGGTCCTTGTGGGGTTGAGCTTCCTTGTTCCCTATCCTCCCCGTTCCCTTGACAGAAAAAAATGAAATGAGAAATTCAATATCAATTTGATAAAATTTGGGTAAGAAATGAAATTCGGTCCATTTTAGGGCAAATTAAGCAAGTCTAAAATCCTTATTTAGTTACCCTCAAGACCTCAAAATGACCTGAAATTTCATTAGATGACATGAACTAATCAATTAGGCAACATATCCAAAAATCAGCCCAATTGACCAAGAATTGGGCTTTCGTTTGCCTCATACCCTCGTAACATATCGAAAATTCGTACAAAATTTGAAAATTTATTTAGAGAATTATACAAAATTGACAGATGAAAAATTTGGTAAGTTTTAGTTTAGTCAAATAAGAAATAAAATCAATTTAATGAATTTTTGGAAGAAAATATATGAATATAATGTATATCATGGGATATCATAGCCAAAAAAATACAAGGATATGTGCAATTTTTTATGAAAACAAGATTATAAAGTCAATTTGGATTCAAATTTGTCAAAAAATTCGAAAATAGAAAATGAAATTTGGCTGAAAATCATATAAATATAACTCAAAACACATCCAACGATTGCAAACCGTCGATCTGAATCCGACCTTGTGATCCGATGGCCGCAAGATGATCCGCACCAATGCCCGAGCGTACAGGATAACAAAGATCGAACGGACGGAGATGATCAAGGATAATCAGACGACTGCGATCAAAGTCGCAAAATCTCGATCGCGAAGTTGCACGGTGCAACTCCATGCATGCCAATCTCGACCCTTTGATCTGATTCATGTGTTGTATCGAAGACGATCCGATGCGCCAAAAAAATGCAAAAAATTGATGGAAATTTCTTCAAAAATTATCAAAAAATTGAGATAAATACAAAAAATTAATTTTTAAATTTTGAAAAAAACTTGAAAATACTTATTTTCCTCTTATAATTAGGAAATACGAAATTCTAGAGAATTTAGGTATTTTACTCCAAGAAAAACTCAAAATTTTTTTATTTTTTCCCTTTGAAAATCTATATAAACCCCCCTTGGCTCTCACTTCCCTCATTCCAAAAATAAGAGTTGAAATTTTCTCTTATTTTCTCTAAGCCCTCTTCTTGGCACCTATTCTCACCTTTCTTTCCTCTCGCTTGTGTGTGAGAAGTTTTTCTCTTGGGTTGGGGAATTAATTTGGGTGATCTCATTGGCACTAGTATGTGGGGAAATTGCTCCAAAAATTTCTGAAGAAAGCGTTATAAGGTGGAAATGATTTCTAGAACACCCTTCTGTTCTTATTTAAATTTATGAGATACTCATTGTTTGTATGTTTTCATTGAAATCAAAGATTTTCAATTTCAGTTTCAGAATTTTAAAAGTTTATTTCAGTTTTTCAGTTTTGATTCATGTTTAAGCAATTATATCATCTATGCCATGTTAGTATCATGCTTAGGATTTTAAATGAAAGTATGATGCATGTTTTATGAGTGTTTCATAAATTGATTGTTTATATTCTGAATTTTAGTTTGATTTCATATTCTGAAATTTATTTTATGAGATCATAATATGAGAGTTAAGCTGAGACGATGTTGATAATAACTAGGTACCATCATAGTGGTCAAGGCGACGCTATGGATTTTCTTTTCATGTGAGTTAGGTCACATGGTTTTTAGACCTAAGTACTTGAGCGTCGGGTACCACAGTACCTTGTGAGTCACCATGTGTAACGGGTTTATGCCAACATGTAATACCACAGAATTTTGTCAAAAAAATTTAAAAATAAATAAAATAAGTTGAATAAATTAATTTCAAAGATTTTAAGAAATTTTGGGTGCAAATGGTGGGTTGGCACATGAAAAAATAATTTATATTGGAGATATAATAAAGTTTAGGATAATTAAATAAAAATTACAACTTAGTAGAATTAATTATGAAATTTAAGGAGTTGCTTAAGAAATAATTAAAAATAAAGTATAAATACACACATAGGTTAATATGGGTATGAAAAAGGTGTGTGTTAGCACAATAAATGTGAATACTACATATTATAGGAATATGTACATAGAAAAATTCATATAATTAAATAAAAATGTATTTATCAGTGTATAATTACATGAATTATTATCTGAAAATAAAATATGAAATAAATAAAAGTACATGGAAATATTAAATATGGATTATTTAATTAAAGATATTAAAGAAATGAGAAAATATCTAATAAATACAATATTAAATAAATTGGAAAGAGGAAAATATTAGTAAGTACATAAAATAGAATAATTTATGAAACACAATCAAGTTTTTATCAATTAGAAAGTGGGTAATTGCTAAAATTCGGAATATAGAAGCTTTAGAAAGTGATTTTGTAATTAGAAACACGATCTAATGGTCCAAAACAAATCTGTAAAATCCAACGAATGAGATTGAAGTCCAAAACGGCACCAAGAGCACCGAATCACCAAGATCGAACGGCTCACGATC
Source organism: Tinospora cordifolia (assembly GCA_030144865.1). Lineage (NCBI taxonomy): Eukaryota > Viridiplantae > Streptophyta > Magnoliopsida > Ranunculales > Menispermaceae > Tinospora > Tinospora cordifolia. The sequence continues at coordinate 690 of JAJIYU010016907.1, read as the reverse complement.
AATCTCTCAAATCCAACGGCCCAGAAACGATCGTCCTGATCTAACAGTTCGGATGGTTTTCGTTGATCGCGAAAGTACAACGATTAAGGAAAATCCAACGGCTAGGATCTATGAATTCATTCTGATAATCATCTGTGTTGTACCCGAGATCCATCCAACGGCAAAGATCAAAGCCATTTTTTCTAAATCGCGAATGGTGCTACGCTCGAGGATGATCAACGGTCCAGACCAAATTTGAAAATCTCAATCGCGATCTGATGTTGTGATCGAGGATCATCAACGGCCGAGATCTCACTTGCCAAAACTCAATCGCGAACGAACACTCTGCTCAAGGAAATCCGATGGACGAGATCGAAGATCTGATTCTGTTGCTTGATCCGAGGAAAATCTAACTGTTGACGATCCTGCAAGTGAACAGGATCGTAGTAGTAATACCGGTGAGACCGGATATCGTCCTCAGGGAAAAAGTTCTTGTTGGTGTAAGTTAAAGCCCAATCTAGCTATAACACCCCAACCCCCGTATCATTGAGCATTGGACCATCCACCGTTTTTCTTGATAGTGGACTAAACCAAACGGCGGGCCGAGCCGGTGTTACATTACAAGCGACGCACACTTGACTTTCTATTTCAGTCATTTCATGCCTTGATCGTATTTAACCGTACATAACTTAAAATTAAGAATTTAATAAG
>JAJIYU010016906.1:0-11917 GCA_030144865.1 Tinospora cordifolia | reverse complement strand
GGTATGGTACATTCACATAACTCCTATTTTTTCTTTTTTCTTTTTTATAATACCATACCTTCTTTTTTTATAAAAATAGCATACTTGATCCTTAAAGTGATGGGAAAGAAAGGGAGAGATTATGAGAAAAATTAAGGATAAGGAAGAAATGTGAAAATGTACCTATTTTTATTAGGTTATTTGTGCAAGCTACCTTTTTTCCTTTTTTGGAATTAGGATTGTTAGTATCCCTACTAACATCTTAGGGCATCTCCAACCTAGCGCCAAAATGGAGCTGGGGAGCCCTAAATGGCGTTGGGTTGCTCCAATCCAGTGCCATCACTAGTGCCAAGATGGCGTTGATTTTTTCTTTTTTAAATTTTTTTTTGTTTTTTATTTTGTTTCAATTTTTTCATTTTTATTTTTAGTTACAAGTCTTTTCATTAAAAATTTATTAGTAAAATTTATAGATTTTTAAGTTAAAAGTTTAATTATTTAAAAAATTTTAATTATTTTATTTATTTTTACTATTTTATATTTATTTTTGTTCTTTTTTAAATAAACATGTTTTACTGTATTTATTTATAATTAATTAATTTTAATTAATTATTATATAATAAAATAATTATTTTAATTTTGTAGTGTATTATTTATTATTAATTAATTACTAATTAAATATAATATTAAGTAAATATGTAAAATAAAATTTATGTATAAAAATTATTTTTTAAAAATAATAAAAATAAAAAAGAGATAAAAAGACATATTTCTTTTGGAGTAAAAAAATAGTATAATGAGTTAGAAAAGAAATTACTGTTTGGTGTTGAAGTTACTCCAAAATGAAATAAAAAATGAAATTGGGTTGGAAATAGGCTTAGGGGTGAAGCTATTTCGAAGCTGGGAAAATACAGATGGATGCCTCTTTTGCAGAGTGGGTGGATGAATTCACTTCATTAAGATAAGGCAATATGACAAAGGAGAAAAAATAAATAATAACAAGATATATATTAGTTAGTAAAACAAGTCAAATAAATTTGTGAAAAATTTTTCAAAAAGAACCTAAATAAAAACAAGTAGGTGTTAGACTTTCTAAACCATTAAAAAATTGTTTCTTTTTTTGCTGAAAAAAATAGTAAAGTTATCAATTTTGCAATAAAAAAGTCAATAAAGGCAAGTATATGCCAAAAAAACCTATTCTATAAAAATGGTAGGTTCATGTCCTATACAAAGAAGACACTGATTATATAATAGCCATGTTCATTCAAATATATTTCTAACTGTTTCTCCTTGTTTGTTTAGTTCAAAGCTAACTCCATTTGAATATTGTTTAAAAAAAAACGACTTTAACATTTTTCTTTCAAGTACCTTTCATGACACAAGAAATGGATCATATTGGTAGGGAAATCATGAAGAATACAATAATGATAAGTGTGTTGTACCTCGAGATTTAGCTAAGTAACTTTCACAAACTTTCCCTTTTCTAAGAGTACGTATGAGAGCACAATCTCAATCCTCGATCAATAGATTTATATAATCAAACGTGATCCCCATTATCTGATGATCTTGATGGAAAGGTTGACAAAGCAACTATATCTCACATAGTAAGACTAATTTGAATATGAGCTTCCTGACTCCAAAATGTGACACAACTATGTTCTTTCTTTTAGCCCCCAAAGCTTTGTAGTAAGGTTGTTACGCAACTAATCAAACTCCCCCTATTCATTAACTCTTTGTTTTGTATTAAGATGATAACCAAGTAGAGGAGCAACTTTTAATTCTCAGAGGGAGATAGTGAACTAATTTTCGAATTAGCTATAAGACAAGGACTCTTAAAAGTAATCATTTGATAAAATAAATCAATATCATTAATTGAATTGAATATTCTTGAAGCAGAAGGACTCTTAAACTTTATTAAACTAAACTGAACCCAACTTAAACATTTCATGAACAAAATTTCACTCTAAGTACACAACATCCATTCAGAAATTTTCTGAAAGATTAGAAAAGGAAGAGTGAGCTTACACGTCCAGTGAATCATTCTAAATATATAATTCATTATTTTAAATCAAATAGAATATGCATAACAAACACTTCAATAAATTATGTGATTCAAATTCAAACTGAAAGGATTATGCATTAGTATTCTATATTTAGGGAATGAGGTCAAGTTCGGACTTTCAAACTTATCATCGATGAAGTTGGGTTAAATTTGAACCCTCAGTTTACACCCCAAAAATACCTGTTTGGATTACTCATGATGAAAATTTGTCATTGTGCCAGTACGTGGTTGATAATTTTCGTTTAATCTTTTATTAGTAATCAACAGTAGTATGATAAATTCAAGATAACTGTAACTAGCACGTATTCATGGAAAACATGTCATAGCACGGATCGTATTATCACAATCATGCATCATTAGCATATAACCCTAAGCATGCATTTTTAGGCATGACATGTATAATCATGACATATTTCTAAGTTATGCAAACAATTATGCACATAATATTTGAATCAAAATAATAAGATAAAATTTACAAATCACTTTCACCTTCTATAGCTAATCCTTTTGATCTTAGTATTTTGAGTGCTCTTAAGCCTTCAACCTTCTTTTTTCACTGGAGGAGAAAGCAAAATGACTTTTTTTTTTCTCTTGAGCTAGAAGAGAATTAAGAAGAAAACGAAGAAGAGAAGAATGATATCGAATGGTTTGAGGGGAAGGAAATTGTGTTATTTATAGGCATCCTTAGCTAATCACCTCATTCCACTACTCATTTTTTAATATATATATATATATGCTACCATTCCATTCTACTACTCAGGTTTTAATATATATTCTATCACTTCATTTCACTGCTCATATTTGAATATATCTATATGTCACCACCTCATTCTACTATTTATATTTTAATAATATTTTTTGTGGCATTACTTATGATATAATTAGGATAGTGGCATTTTTTTTTTACTTTTTATGTGAATTTACCATTTTACTCTTAAGAAGCGAAATTATCGTTTTATCCTGGATATTTAATGTGTTTTCAAATTTTAATAAACTTATTTGTATATTTTTAATGTTCGAAAGTTTTTTAGGGTATTATAATCTACATACTTTAAAATAAATTTCGTCCTCGAAATTTGTACTTACTTATTCATACGGGTGTCGTTCAGTTATGTACTCCTCGTGAAGAGGTCTGAGTACTTAGCCATCATCTCACTTTCTAGCTCTCAAGTGACTTCTTGTACTCTATGATGTTTCTAAGGGACTTTGACTAAAGGAATGTCCTTTGTTATTAGGTTTTGTACCCTGTGGTCGAAGATCCTAACTACTTCTTCTTTGGTTAATTCTCATCCGCTTTAAACTTGACTTCTTTCCATGGGTATGGCTAATTTGAAGAAATCTTGGACTGCTTCTAATTTGTGATTCCTCTACCTTTTTAGTACCTATAAGGTTACCTTCTACACCTTTTTAGTACCTACAAGGGTACCTTCTACATAGCCAAGGAATTTGACTATAATTTGTACTTACAGGACTTAGTCGAGAATTGATTTCTCTTAGGTGTCTCCAATGAAATCCTCAAGTGTTCCACATGTTCAGTTTCAGGTTTGGTGTAAGTTAGGATGTCATCCTTAGAACTACTACCAACAGATCAAGGTCTTGTCTAAATACTTTGTTTCCTTAGTGTAATATCTCATATCGGTCTGACACTAGAGTGATGTCTGGGCTAATGAGTTATTGCAAGCCTTATTAGTGCTGAGCGCTTTTGAGAAACTCAGGTTCGAGTCTCACCAAAGACAAATCCCTACACTTAGTCAGTGGTGGCTAAGATGGAGACAATATTGATATTTAGTGGGTCTGGGTTGTTACAAATGGTATCAAAGTCACTCTATGTGTATCAGAAGTGTAAATCTCGAGGATAAAATTGCTCTCAAGGAGGGTGAATTGTAATATCTCACATCGGTCTGACTTCAGGGAGATTCTTGGGCTAAATGTGCATTCTAGGGTGTTTTATTATGTCTAACGCTTTTAGGATACTCAAGTTCAAGTCTTGCTATGAACAAAACCCTACATTCAGTCAGTAGTGGCTAAGGTAGGACAATATCGGTATGTTGTGGGCCCGAGTTGTTGCAAATGGTATCAGAATCGCTCTAGGTGTGACGGAGGTGTGAGTCCTGAGGACAAGACTGCTCCAAGGGGGGTGAATTGTAATATCTCATATCAGTCCGACACTAGAATAATGTTTGGGCTAAATGAGCAATTGCAAGCCTTACGAGTGCCGATAACTTTTGAAAAACTCAAGTTTAAGTTTTGTCAAGGACAAAATCCTACACCCAGTTAGTGGTGCCTATGTGGGGACGATATCAGTACTTAGTAAGCCTGGGTTGTCACACTTAAATCCATGAATGTTGCCAACTCGAAGTGTTCATATCGAGTTTTAGAGGTTATCTTGTGTATTTATGATTATAGGATTTTCAATTGGTGATATCCTAACCTAAGATCAATCTTAGATGAATTTGTAGCTTCCCTCAATAGTTCATCTATCCTTGGTAAAGGTTACTTATCCTCTACTGTTAATTTTTCATCTTAAGGTCAGTTTTAGAGGAATGAGAAGTTCTTCTATTGATTGAATATGTCATCCATCCTTTGTAAGGGATATTTATTCTTGACCATAACCGGATTTAGCTTTCGATAGTTGACAGACAACAACCTTTCTTTTTCATGAATAACATCGAGGTTCCCTATGGTGATTTACTTAGTCTAGTGAATTCCATTTTTGGGAGCTTGTTCCAATGAGTAATCAGTTTTACCGGTGTTCTTCGGTAGGGAATGGCTAAGGGTTTAGTTCTAAGGTGAACTTTTATCTTGAATTCTATTTCTCTATTCCATGGCATTCATGTAAAAAATTTGGAAATACACTTTTTTGTACTAAAATTTTATTTTTTTTTTTAAATTCTTAAATTCATTCATCCAATAATTCTGACAGAATTTTGATCTTCGAGAACATCAATAACAATAAACACTTTAGCCTGGTTTTGTTCCTAGCTTTTATTTAGGCTCCATGGTTGTTGTTGTGAAGGAGCTTGAACCTTAGCAGGATAGAACTTCACCACATGCCCCAATTGATTGCTGTGATAACACAACCCTTGTTGCTTGGCCTATTCCCTCCGCTCCTCCTTAGTCTAATTGGGTCAAGTTTGAGTCTGAGGCGTTTTATCACTATTGTTCCGATAGGTGTTCTATTTCTTGTTTCTACCCTCTTCTTTGTGGTCATTTTGCGGCCTCTTGTTTCTGTTCTTCACCTTCTGCTCAAAGCTGAGTTCTTGTTCCAAAATCAATGCCCTTTTCCATGACGTCTCTATATGTTTTTAGGTTTATCGCCTTTATCACTTTTTGGATCTCGATCTTGAGACCTTGTGCAAATTTGTTTTCCTTCATCTTTTCTTCCCATATCAGTTTTGGAAAAATTTTGGCCAGTTCAATAAATTTGGTCTCATATTCCGCTACAGTCATATCTCTTTGAGTTAGTCTAACACACTCAAACTGCATCTTCATCAGGGTAGCCTCTAGAAAGAATTTCCCGTAGAACACTTCCTTGAAATCCTCCTAGTTCATCTCCTTGACATTGGTATTTGGATCGGCCTTCAGCATCTTCTACCTACTCCTAACCGGTCCGTTAAACTGGTGGGTTACCAACGTAGCTGTACCATAACTTATTGTTCCTAATACATCCAAATGCTCATTGAGCTCCTAGTACCAGTGGTCAGTTGTAATGCTGCTGGACATACCATCAAATTGTGACGGATGAAGTTTCTTTAACTCTATTAGCATGGCTCTCTGTTCTTTATCCTCCACGTCCTCTTGTGCCCTCTAACGAGCTAGGACCTCGGGCAGGGACGCTGGCTATAGCACTAAAATCTGCTCCTGTACCTACAACTATGGCACTGCCTATAGCAGCATCTGAGGCAATGCTCTCATGATATTTTCTATAACTCTCATGGTGATCTCTCTATAAAACTCAGGAGTTGGCATAATCCAAATTTGAACCTCAGCAGCACCAGTCTATGACTCCTGTCCTGATGGCTCAGCCTCATCAGATGTGGCAGCTCTTGTGGCATATCTCTTAGATTTGGCCATTATTTACAAGTCAAAGTCGTTTTAGCAATCGTTTGCTCAAGTTTTCGTTACATTTGAGCTATCATAACTCTAGATTCATGTTTTTAGGTTCTCGATTTGTTCAATGACTTATTAATTTATTCTTCTAAGTTGTGTTTGAGGCTTTCAAGGTCTTCTAATGTTGTTGGGTACAAAATTTGATTTCATGATCATAATACATGTGCTATACATATATACTTTAAACATAGCATGCATTTTAAACAATCAGGCAATCATATAATCATACAAGTCCACACTAGCATAGTGAAATTTCAAGTTTTCATCTGTGCGTCCAACTTTGAAGTCTCATACCACCCTTGCCCATCGATACAAACTTTCACTCAGAGATCTCACTACACCCAACCAAGGTTTCTCAAGTCCCACTACATTTGACTGTCTCATACCAGCCAAGCATAGGAAAACAATTTTTTTAAAGTTACTGATTATTTACCAAACATGGCCCGTCATTCCTCGAGTCCAAGTTTCCTCCATACTCCTTAATTCTTATGCGTCTCATACCACATAGAAACCAAAGATACAAAATCCTCCTAATCTGGTGTCATGACCAAACAAGTGTTCAATTTTCACACGTTTTCAGTTACTAACCTATATCCTAAATATTTTATTAATGATCCATTGTACCACCCTTGGGAACACCAAAGTTTTTACCTATGGTTTTTTCCTAGAACTAGGGTTTCAATCACTCGGTTGAAAGGTTCTCTTATCGAACCAACAACCCATATCTAGTTTCTGATACCACCTTTGTACTATAGTAAGTACTTTACGCTTTAATACTACCTCCAATTTTCTCATAGAAAATAAGTATTTTTTTTAACTCTAATCACTTGTATAAGTTGGTGAGATAACCTCCATATCAAGCAATAAGACAGAGTCTATTTAAATAACCGACCTTTCTCGAACAGTATAACCCATATCCCTTTTAATGTTTAGCTTTACTCGGGACAGAGCTTACTCACTATCAACTCAACTCACAATCTTTGTATCTAAAAAAACATTTGAAAACATATATCTCTTTTGAAAAACAATCTTTGTAATTCAAAACGATTTCAAAATAGGATGTAGGGCATTCTAAATCAATTTGAAGTAAAGGTCATACCTAGTGAGCTACATCCTAAGTTCTCGACTCCTTCCATAAATCAAATTGACCTAACTCTGCCCAAAACACCAATAGTCTAGGCTCTGATGCCATCTTTATAACAACTCGCCTCCACCTGCCCAAATTGTTTCGATACATTTGCGTCACGTACTTGCTCGTTGGACGTCTCTTTTTCTTTTCATGGGCCACCAAGGAGGTGGGTGATATCGCGTTATTCTATTTCTTTCGGTCTCAATTCTATGAGACAGACATTTAGACGGATTTCATAAAGCACATGTAAATTCATTTGATAAAATAAATCAATGTCACTAATTGAATTGAATAGTCATGAAATACAAGGACCCTTGAACTTTATTCTGTTAAATTGAACTTTAGCATAAAATAGAAATTAGGGCTAACATGCCCAATTTAAACATTTCATGAATCAGATATAACTCTTACTACGCAATATCCATGCAGGTGCTATTTATAGGCATCATTAGTTAATCACTTCATTCTACTACTCATATTTAATATATCTATAAGCCATTACTCCATTCCACTACTCATATTTTAATATATATATATATATATGTGTGTGTGTGTGTGTGTGTGTGTGTGTGTGTGTGTGTTTGTGTGTGTGCCACCACCCTATTTCACTATTTATATTTTAATAAATATTCTATCACCCCATTCCACTACTCATATTTTAATATATTTATATGCCACCACCCTACTCTACTATTCATATTTTAATATATATTCTACCACCCCATTTCACTTATCATATTTTAGTATATCCCACCACCTCATTCTACTACTTATATTTTAATATGTATTTTTTATAGCATTACTTATGATATAATTAGGATAGTAGTAATTTTTTTTACTTTTTATGTGAATTTATCATTTTACCCCTAAGAAGCAAAATTACTATTCTACCCCTAGATATTTAATGTGTTTTCATAATTTAATGAACTCATTTGCATATTCTTAATATTTGAGAGTCTTCCAGGGCATTATAAAAGATCTCTCCAACTATATTTAATCGTAATTTATTGGTTAAGCTTGAGAATGGAAACTTTTGATATGGAAACAACATGTAGTTTCTATTATTTGTGGTCACAAGCTTCAAAAATTCATTGCGAGGATCTTCAATCTCCTCTAAAATACATATGTGATCATGAAAGAATTCAAGGTGTGATGAATTCAAATATTGTGATTAGGATCAACATGATCAACTATTTTTTTTTTTGCTACTTTATTCGATGTCACCTTCAATCTTGACTCGTCTTGTTAGATTTGATACTTACGTACAAGTTTTAAAAGTGTTGAAAACTTAGTTTACCATAGAAACTCAATACAAGATTTACAATTGATAGTGAAACTACAAAATACAAAGAAAGGTGCCCAATCTATTACTGACAAGCTCATTTGATCAATTAGCTTCTATTGGTCATATGCTATCCACTAGGAACATATTGAGGTCATTTTTCAATGGATTGCCTATGAACTATGACCCATTTGTTGAGTTTGTTAACTATAAACTTGGTGTTTACTTTGTTATAGAGATTGAATCAATATCACTTGCTTGAGAAAGTGGAATTGAGAGAAATTATAATGAGCTTGATCTTATGATAATACTTTCATGAATCTTTCATAGCATAATTTTACTATGAAGGAGATGTTTCATTTCTATAAGTACTTGAAGTGTCAACCAAATCTCAAGAACTAGTTTCACATAAATTCAAGATCTCATGATGGTGGTAATCAAAATTTTAGTGGTTGTGGTGATAGATCTCAAGGTAATAATATACCTTAGCATTAGATTTGTGGAAACCTTGGTCATGCAACTTTCAAGTGTTATCATAGATTTAATGTGATGGCCATTTGTACTCAAGATATGCATCAATCTAAACAAACTCGGGATTTTATGCGTGCACCTTCCACGATAGTCTATAATCCTTGTTGGTACTCTTACTCAAGTACTACAAATCACTGCACACCTAATATGGTCAATCTAATCAACAAAGAGTTTTATGTTAATACTAACCAGATTTATACAAGAGAGGACGCTAGTATTGCAATACAATATGACACTTCTAAAATTCTTTCCTTAAATTAGATACTTTATGTGTTTTTCATGTCCAAGAATCATTTTAATGTTTCTATTAAGCTAGAGACAATCATGTCTTTTTTGAATTCCACCCTCATTTTTGTTTTGTTAGAGATTAGGTAACCAAGAAAATAGTGTTGCAACAAAAGTTCATTAATGGTCTATATATCTTTGAAGCATCAAAGTTGAAGTTCAAATCTTTTTTTTTATTCCTGTTCATATGATGTTTCAAATTTTAATAGTCATTGTTTTCTTCTATTTTTTTTAGTGGTCATGATTTGTTTGGTTTTTGAAATTCTCGTCTCAGTCTTCCTTCATCTCAATCATCCATTATCTAGAATTGTTTTCAATGTGCTTTGTTCTTATAATATGTCAGTTAGTAATAAAGGCAATTCTATTTTTATACAATGCATATTAACTTGATAAAGCTCATAAATCATATTTCTTACAACGCATGCTTCTCTTCCATTAGTTTGTCAAGTATTGCTTGTCATATGTTTTTCCATTACAATGCATGTGTCCCATTTTAAAATTCTATTCCACGAAGCTTTAGATTTGACTGTCTTAGAACTTTTGGATGCCTTCGTTTTTCAAATTTGAGATTGTATAACAAGCACAAGTTTGAATTTTAATCAGTTGAGTGTGTGTTTTTAAGCTGTACTTTTAATTATAAAGGATTCAAGTGCCTATAATATATATTTCTTGTGATATGGTGTTTGACAAAATAAAATCTTTTTCTTATGCCTCTCAACAATTACAGTTTTTGTCTAGTCCACTTGCATTAAGTGGCATTTCTTGTTCTATTCTTTTGGTGTCTTCTTCACTCATAGCTACTTCTCCTCCTATTGCTTTACACCCTACTATTGTAGTTGAATCAACTTATAATATTACCATATTGGTGTGCCTAGTATACTTGTTCTTTCTCTTGACCTAGTTGATATTCCTTCTTAACCCCCTCTATTGCTAATGCCTAGTGTCCCCTCCTAATGGACATCATATGATGATTCTTATGTAAAATCATTGACTGATGTAAAGCGCATTTTTCAGTACTTGAATGGCTGTCTTGACGATGGATTATATCTTAGGCAATCATCTAAGCTTGGAATTACTAGCTTTTGTGATGCTAACTGGGCATTTGATCCTAGAGATAAACGATCTTCCTCAAGCTTTGACATATTTTTTTAGGTCCTAACTTGGTCTCTAGGTCATCTCACAAGCAACCAACTATATGGAGAAGTTCCTCCAAAACACAAGATTATATTCTTGTGAATTAACAAGAGAAGTTACTTGGATGTCTTCTTTGTTATCTGATGAGCTTCATTAATCTTTAACTCCTCTTCTTATGTGAGATAATGAAAGCACAAGTTTCCCACTTTTGCCTAGGACAAAAACATATTGAGATTGATATTCATTTTGTGTGTAGAAAACTCTTGTGAAAGGAGATCACATTATGACACATTTCTTCTCAAAAGCAGATACTTAATGCATTCACTAAAGCTTTTTCATATCTCGATTTCTTTTATTTCAAGATAAACTTAGGGTTTGCTCATTCACACCTCCAAGTTTAAGGTGAAGAATGCTAGGATATAAGCGTGTAGTTAGAATTGAGTTCGTTTTTAGATCCCTGTGCTAATACATAAGGGCGTAGAATGTTAATTAATTACATTGAGACAATGAAATACAATCTAATTCTTGATATTCTCCAAATCTTCATTTTTCTTATTCTTCCTTGTCTTCTTCATCTCATAATTCTATCAGGTGGAGGGTGGTTTCAAGGCATTGAGAACAACTCTTGCAAATAGGTTCATCTACCATTCTTCTAGAGAATTTAAGTTAGCAACTTCTTATTCCAGCATGACTGAGGATAAAACATTTTCCACATCAGTAGAACTAAGGCCTCCATTGATATAGATGTTGCTAGGCACTAAAGTTTTGATGGGAGATGTCAAGTAATTGAAGTAGGTTTCAAATATATGTATTTAATACACAAATGCATGATTCTTCTTTGCAAGGTAATCCCAAATTAACATTAGGTTTAAGAGGTTTTGATATGAGGCTGTTTGAAATTATAAGGTCTTAGGATATACACACTTCACAAGCCAACCAGCGCATTGACTTACAAGTTTGGGGGCTATGAATGTTTTTGCCTGAGCTAAAAGGTCTAAAGTTCTTTTCTTAGATCTCAGCGAGATTATTTTTTATTTGGTTTACCTTGGCTAATAATTACTAATTAAGTGTATTCTACCTGATTAATATCATGCCTCGAAGATATATACTTCACAGTGTCCAAATATTTTTAAAATAATAATGCGTTTTCTCATAAAAAAAAATAGGAAAAACTGTAGCTGAAATCATTTGAACCAGATATTTTATTTTATTTTATTTTTTAACTTTTAGATAGAAATCAAAATAATGATTACCAATCAAAGTAGGCGATATTCGCCTCTCAATTATAATCAAATATCACGTCAAATAAACACATCAATACATGTACAGAATATTTACTTTTGTGAATAATAATAATGCAACTTTTAATATTCGCAAAGGAGTAGTTATAATCTTAAAAAAAAAAAAA
>JAJIYU010016905.1:0-11938 GCA_030144865.1 Tinospora cordifolia | reverse complement strand
TAGTTTAAGAAAGCTTTTTACAGGTGACTTCATCAATTAGAGGGGAATTATTCCTTCTGAGTGCCAAATTCCTCAATTGCATGCTAATTTCTTCATAAGTTCGCATTTTGTTGCATTTTTAACCCTCTATGCACACATGAAACTCAAAATAACTAATTTTAGCTTCGTTGCACTCTTACAAACAACCATTACAGCTTGAAGAACTTATTTTCAACATTTCTGGCTAAAAAAAATTGACAACCTATTTTAGGATAGATGTCTTTCTTTCGCGTACGTTTTTATTGGTCAATGCTTCATTTTCAATGAATTGTAACATTTAACACTTTCTAACTCATTTAAGTTCCCAACATAGCTTTAGACCCTAGTTTCTCGAGAAAATCCTTACTTCGTGCTTTCTATTGGGCTAATCACATTGTTACCTAGCCGGGTACTGAAAGATATGGACACAGTTTATGTTCCTCTCTTTATATTGTTATAAATAAATAAACGATTCGTGTTTCTTATTTTTGATGGAAGAGATGGGGCCAATGGCTCAGTTATTGCTAATTTCTTTAACTTTATAGAGATTTTACACCTTGCTTCCTTATTTCACCACGATACCATTTCATCAGCGATCTTATAACTCGTTCGAATACCAAAGGACCTTAGTGGCCCCAATTGCTTGAAGGAAGCATTACACTTAATGATAAACTTTACTTTCTGTCGCATCCATAGGTGTTCAATACTTGCAGGATTCCAACGACATTCTGTTGTTCTCTCTGCACACTTGCAATTGATATCTTACCTTAAAAAGGTCCTTTTTTAGTTTTCACTAACGGAGAAAGAGTATTTTCCTAGTTTGAGAAAGCTTTTATTGGTTGTAGTCATCAATTAGAGTGGATTTGTTACTTTTGAGCACCTAATTCCTCAATTGCATGCTAATTTCTTCATGAATTTGGATTTTGTTGCATTCATAACCATTCTATGCACAAATAAAACTCAAAATAGCTAATTTTGCCTTCTTTACAGTATTACAAATGACAAAACAATTTAAAAAACTTGTATTTTCCCTACCGAAAAGTAGTCGACAACTTATTTAGAATTGATTTCCCTCTTTGACATGCATTTCTATCAGTCATTGTTTCACTTATGATGAATTATAACATTTAAAGAGTACTTTGAACTAATTTAAATACCCAACACAGTTCGGGACCCTAGTTTCCTGAGAAAATCGTTGCTCCGTCCCTTCAATTGGGCTAATCGCATTGTTACCTAGCAGGAGACTAATAAAAATGAACGTAGTCTATTTTCCTCTCTCTTTAAGCAATTGTGAGAGCAAACAACTTGCGTTTTTTGTTTTTGACTGTTGACATGGGACCAATGGCTCAGTTAGAACTAGCTTCCTTCACTTCATAGAGCTTTCACACCTTGCTTCCTTATTTCATTTCGATACCATTTCTGTCACATCTACAGACGCTCGGTGCTTATAAAATTCAAATGACTCCTAGTTGTTCTCTCTCCACTCTTGCAATTGATATTTTAGTTTACAAAGGTTACTTTTGGATTTCGCTAGAAGATAAAGAACATTTTCTTAGTTTATTAAGAAAGCTTTTTATCGGTGAGTTCATCAATTAGAGGGGAATTGTTCCTTCTGAGTGCCAAATTCCTCAATTGCATGCTAATTTCTTCACAAGTTTGCATTTTGTTGCATTCTTAACCCTCTACGCACACATGAAACTCAAAATAACTAATTTTAGCTTTGTTCCACTCTTACAAACAACCATTATAGCTTGAAGAACTCATTTTCAACATTTCCGGCTGAAAAACAATTGACAACCAATTTTAGGATAGATTTCTTTCTTTCGCGTGCGTTTTTATTGGTCAATGCTTCATTTAAGATGAATTGTAACATTTAAAGAGACTTTTTAACTCATTTAAGTTCCCAACACAGCTTCAGACCCTAGTTTCTCGAGAAAATCCTTACTTCGTACTTTCTATTGGGCTAATCGCATTGTTACCTAGCCGGGTACTAAAAGATATGGACACAGTCTATGTTCCTCTCTTTATATTGTTATAAATCAATAAACGACTTGTGTTTCTTATATTTGACGGAAGAGATGGGGCCAATGGTTCAATTATAGCTAATTTCTTTCACTTTATGGAGATTTTACACCTCGCTTCCTTATTTCACTACGATACCATTTCATGAGCAATCCTATAACTCGTTCGGATACCAAAGGAGCTTAGTGGCCCCAATTGCTCGAAGGAAGCATCACACTTAATGATAAACTTTACTTTTTGTCGCATCCACAAGCGCTCAATGCTTGCAGGATTCAAACGACATTCTGTTGTTCTCTATGCACACTTGCAATTGATATTTTAGCTTAAAAAGGTCCTTTTTTTAGTTTTCACTAGCGGAGAATGACTATTTTCCTAGTTTGAGAAAGCTTTTATTGGTTGTAGTCATCAATTAGAGTGGAATTGTTACTTTTGAGCACCTAATTCCTCAATTGCATGCTAATTTTTTCATGAATTTGCATTTTGTTGCATTCTTAACCATTCTATGCACAAATGAAACTCAAAATAGCTTATTTTAGCTTCTTTATAGTATTACAAATAACCAAAAAATTTGAAAAACTTGTATTCAACATTTCCCTTCAGAAAAGTAGTCGACAGCCTATATAGAATTGATTTCTCTCTTTGACATCCATTTCTATCGGTCAATGCCTCACTTACGATAAATTCTAACATTTAAAGAGTCCTTTGAACTAATTTAAATACCCAATGCAGTTCGGGACCTTAGTTTCCTGAGAAAATTGTTGCTCTGTCCTTTCAATTCGGCTAATCGCATCGTTACCTAGCCGGAGACTGATAAAAATGAACGTAGTTTATTTTCTTCTCTCTTTATGTAATTGTAAGAGCAAACAACTTGCGTTTTTTGTTTTTGATTGTAGAGATGGGGCCAATAGCTCAGTTACAACTAGTTTACTTCACTTCATAGAGCTTTCACACCTTGCTTCCTTATTTCATTTCGATACGATTTCATGAGCGATCTTATAATTCGTTCGGATAATAAAGGAGCTTAGTGGCCCCAATTGCTCAAAGGAAGCGGCACATTAGCCATAAAATTTACTTTTTGTCGCATCTACAAATGCTTAGTGCTTGTAGAATTCAAATGATTCCTTGTTGTTCTCTCTGCACTCTTGCAATTGATATTTTAGTTTAAAAAGGTTATTTTTGGCTTTCGCTGGTAGAAAAAGAACATTTTCTTAGTTTAAGAAAGCTTTTTATCGATGAGTTCATCAATTAGAGGGAAATTGTTCTTTCTGAGCGCCAAATTCCTCAATTGCCTGCTAATTTCTTCATAAGTTCGCATTTTGTTGCATTCTTAACCCTCTACGCACACATGAAACTCAAAATAACTTATTTTAGCATCGTTGCACTCTTACAAACAACCATTATAGATTGAAGAACTCATTTTCAACGTTCCCGGCTGAAAAACAATCGACAACCTATTTTAGGATAAATTTCTTTCTTACACATGCGATTTTATTGGTCAATGCTTCATTTACGATGAATTGCAACATTTAAAGAGACTTTTTGACTCATTTAAGTTCCCAACACAGCCTGAGACCCTAGTTTCTCGAGAAAATCCTTACTTCGTGCTTTCTATTGGGCTAATCGCATTGTTACGTAGTCGGGTGCTGATAGAAATGGACACAATCAATGTTCCTCTCTTTATATTGTTATAAATAAACAAACGTATTGTGTTTCTTTTATTTGACTGAAGAGATGGGGCCAATGGCTCAGTTATACCTAATTTCTTTCACTTCATAGAGCTTTTACACCTTTCTTCCTTATTTCACTACGATACCATTTCATGAGCGATCTTATAACTCGTTCGATACCAAAGGAGCTTAGTGGCCCCAATTGCTCGAAGGAAGCATCACCCTTAATGATAAACTCTACTTTCTGTGGCATCCATAGATGCTCAATGCTTGCAGGGTTCAAACGACATTCTGTTGTTCTCTCTGCACTCTTGCAATTGACAGTTTATCTTAAAAAGGTCCTTTTTTAGTTTTTAGTAGCGAGGAAAGAGTATTTTCCTAGTTCGTGAAAGCTTTTATTGGTTGTAGTCATCAATTAGAGTGGAACTGTTACTTTTGAGCACCTAATTCCTCAATTGCACGCTAATTTCTTAATGAATTTGCATTTTGTTGCATTCGTAACCATTCTATGTACAAATGAAACTCAAAATAGCTAATTTTAGCTTCTTTACAATATTACAAACGACCAAACAATTTGAAAAACTTGTATTCAACATTTCCCTACAGAAAAGTAGTCGACAGCCTATTTAGAATTGATTTCTGTCTTTGACATGCATTTCTATCGGTTAATGCTTCACTTACGATGAATTATAACATTTAAAGAGTCCTTTGAACTAATTTAAATACCCAACGCAGTTCGTGACCCTATTTTCCTGGTAAGATCGTTGCTCCGTCCTTTCAATTGGGCTAATCGCATCGTTACCAAGCCGGAGACCAATAAAAATGAACTCAGTTTATTTTCTTCTCTCTTTATGCAATTGTAAGAGCAAACAACTTGCATTTTTTGTTATTGAATGTACATATGGGGCCAATACCTCAGTTATGACTAGTTTCCTTCACTTCATATATCTTTCACACCTTGCTTCCTTATTTCATTTCGATACGATTTCATGAGCGATCTTATAATTCGTTCGAATACCAAAGAAGCTTTGTGACCCAAGTTGCTCGAAGGAAGCGTCACACTAACAATAAAATTTACTTTCTGTTGCATCTACAGACACTCGGTGCTTGTAGAATTCAAATAATTCCCTGTTGTTATCTCTGCACTCTTGCAATTGATATTTTAGTTTAAAAAGGTTATTTTTGGCTTTCGCTGGTAGAAAAAGAACGTTTTCTTAGTTTAAGAAAGCTCTTTACCGGTGAGTTCATCAATTACAGGGGAATTGTTCCTTTTGAGTGCCAAATTCCTCAATTGCATGCTAATTTCCTCATAAGTTCGCATTTTGTTGCATTCTTAACCCTCTACGCACACATGAAACGCAAAATAACTAATTTTAGCTTTGTTGCACTCTTACAAACAACCATTATAGCTTGAAGAACTCATTTTCAACGTTTTCGGCTAAAAAACAATCGACAACCTATTTTAGGATAGATTTCTTTCTTTCACGTGCGTTTTTATTGGTCAATGTTTCATTTACGATGAATTGTAACATTTAAAGAGACTTCTTAACTCATTTAAGTTCCCAACACAACTTGAGACCCTAGTTTCTCGAAAAAATCCTTACTTCGTGCTTTCTATTGGGTTAGTCGCCTTGTTACCTAGCCGGGTACTGATAGAAATGGACACAGTCTATGTTCCTCTCTTTATATTGTTATAAATAAACAAACGACTTGTGTTTCTTATTTTTGACTGAAGAGATGGTGCCAATGGCTCAGTTATACCAAATTTTTTTCACTTCATAAAGCTTTTACCTTGCTTCCTTCTTTCACTACTATACCATTTCATGAGCGATCCTATAACTCGTTCGGATACCAAAGGAGCTTAGTGGCCCCAATTGCTCGAAGGAAGCATCACACTTAATGATAAACTTTACTTTCTGTCGCATCCACAGAAGCTCAATGCTTGCAGGATTCAAACCACATTCTGTTGTTCTCTCTGCACTCTTGCAATTGAGATTTTAGCTTAAAAAGGTCATTTTTTGTTTTCAGTAGTGGCGAAAGAGTATTTTCCTAGTTCGAGAAAGCTTTTATTGGTTGTAGTCATCAATTAGAGTGGAATTGTTACTTTTGAGTGCCTAATTCCTTAATTGCACGCTAATTTCTTCATGAATTTGCATTTTGTTGCATTCTTAACCATTCTATGCACAAATGAAACTCAAAATAGCTAATTTTAGCTTCTTTACAGTATTACAAACGACCAAACAATTTGAAAAACTTGTATTCAACATTTCCCTCTAGAAAAGTAGTCAACAACCTATTTAGAATTGATTTCTGTCCTTGACATGCATTTCTATCGGTCAATGCTTCACTTACGATGAGTTATAATATGAAAAGAATCCTTTGAACTAATTTAAATACCCAACACAGTTCAAGACCCTAGTTTATTAAGAAAATCGTTGCTGTGTCCTTTCAATTGGGCTAATCGCATTGTTACCTAGCTGGAGACTAATAAAATGAACATAGCCTATTTTCCTCTCTTTATGCAATTGTAAGAGCAACTTGCGTTTTTTATTTTTGATTGTAGAGATAGGGCCAATGGCTAGGTTACAACTAGTTTCCTTTGCTTCATCGAGCTTTCACACCTAGCTTCCTTATTTCATTTCGATACCATTTCATTAGTGATCTTATAACTCGTTCGGATACCAAAGGAGCTTAGTGGCCCCAACTGTTCAAAGGAAGCGTCACAATAACAATAAAATTTACTTTCTATCGCATCTACGGATGCTCGGTGCTTGTAGAATTCAAATGATTCCCTGTTGTTCTCTCTACACTCTTGCAATTGATATTTTAGTTTAAAAAGGTTATTTTTGGCTTTCGCTGGTAGAAAACGAACATTTTCTTGGTTCAAGAAAGATTTTTATCGGTGAGCTCATCAATTAGAGGGGAATTGTTCCTTCTAAGTGCCAAATTCTTCAATTGTATGCTAATTTCTTCATAAGTTCGCATTTTGTTGCATTCTTAACCCTCTACGCACACCTAAAACTCAAAGCAACTAATTTCAGCTTCGTTGCACTCTTATAAACAACCATTACAGCTTGAAGAACTCATTTTCAGCATTTCCAGCTGAAAAACAACCGACAACCTATTTTAGGATAGATTTCTTTCTTTCGCGTGTGTTTTTATTGGTCAATGCTTCATTTACGATGAATTACAAAATCTAAAGAGACTTTTTAACTCATTTAAGTTCCAACACAGCTTGAGACCCTAGTTTCTAGAGAAAATCACTACTTCTAACTTTTTATTGGGCTAATCACATTTTTACCTAGCCGCGTACTGATAGAAATGGACACAATCTATGTTCCTCTCTTTATATTGTTACAAATAAACAAACGACTTGTGTTTCTTAATTTTGACTAGAGATGGGGCCAATGGCTCAGTTATAGCTAATTTTTTTCGCTTCATAGAGCTTTTACACCTTGCTTCCTTATTTCACTACGATACCATTTCATGAGCGATCTAATAACTCGTTCGAATACCAAAGGAGCTTTGTGGCCTGAATTGCTCGAAGGAAGCGTCACACTAATAATAAAATTTACTTTCTGTCCCATCTACGAACAATCGGTGCTTGTCGAATTCAAATGATTCCCTGTTGTTCTCTCTGCACTCTTGCAATTGATATTTTAGTTTTAAAAGGTTATTTTTGGCTTTCGCTGGTAGAAAAAGAACATTTTCTTAGTTTAAGAAAGCTTTTTATTGGTGAGTTCATCAATTAGAGGGGAATTGTTCCTTCCGGGTGCCAAATTCCTCAATTGCCTGCTAATTTCTTCATAAGTTCCCATTTTGTCGCATTTTTAACCCTCTAAGCACACATGAATCTCAAAAAAACTAATTTTAGCTTCGTTACACTCTTACAAACAACCATTACAGCTTGAAGAACTCATTTTAAATGTTTTCGGCTGAAAAACAAATAACAACCTATTTTAGGATAGATTTCTTTTTTTCGCATGCGTTTATATTGGTCAATGCTTTATTTACGATGAATTATAACATTTAAAGAGACTTTTTAACTCATTTAAGTTTCCAACACAGCTGTTGACCCTAGTTTCTAGAGAAAATCATTACTTCTAACATTCTATTGGGTTAATCGCATTGTTACCTAGCCGGGTACTGATAGAAATGGACACAGTCAATGTTCCTCTCTTTATGTTGCTATAAATAAACAAACGACTTGTGTTTCTCATTTTTGACTAAAGAGATGGGGCCAATGGCTTAGTTATAGCTAATTTCTTTCACTTCATAGACCTTTTACACCATGCTTCCTTATTTCACTACGATACCATTTCATGAGCAGTCTTATAACTCGTTTGGATGCCAAAGGAGATTAGTTGCCCCAATTGCTTGAAGGAAGCATCACATTTAATAATAAACTTTACTTTCTGTCGCATCTACAAACGCTCAATGCCTGCACGATTCAAATGACATTCTATTGTTCTCTCTGCACTCTTGCAATTGATATTTTAGCTTAAAAAGGTAATTTTTTGTTTTCACTAGCAGAGAAAGAGTACTTTCCTAGTTCAAGAAAGCTTTTGTTGGTTGTAGTCATCAATTAGAGTGGAATTGTTACTTTTGAGCGCCTAATTCCTCAATTGCATGCTAATTTCTTCATGAATTTGCATTTTGTTGCATTCTTAACCATTCTACGCACAAATGAAACTCAAAATTGCTAATTTTAGCTTCTTTACAGTATTACAAACGATGAAACAATTTGGAAAACTTGTATTCAACATTTCCCCGCAGAAAAACAGTCGACAGCCTATTTAGAGTTGATTTCTCTCTTTGACATGCATTTCTATTGGTCAATGCTTCACTTACGATGAATTATAACATTTAAAGAGTCCTTTGAACTAATTTAAATACCCAACGAAGTTCAAAACCCTAGTTTCTCGAGAAAATTGTTGCTCAATCCTTTCAATCGGGCTAATCGCATTGTTACCTTGCTGGAGACTAATAAAAATAGTAGTCTATTTTCCTCTCTCTTAATCAAATTGTAAGAGGAAACAACTTGCATATTTTGTTTTTGACTGTAGAGATGGGGGCAATGGCTCAGTTACAACTAGTTTCCTTCACTTCATAGAGCTTTCACAACTTGCTTCCGTATTTGATTTTGATACCATTTCGTAAGCGATCTTATAACTCGTTTGGATACCAAAGGAGCTTAGTGGCCCCAATTGCTCGAAGGAAGCATTACACTAACAATAAAATTTACTTTCTGTCGCATCTACGGACGATCGGTGCTTGTAGAATTCAAATGATTCCCTGTTGTTCTCTCTGCACTCTTGCAATTGATATTTTAGTTTAAAAAGGTTACTTTTGGCTTTCACTGGTAGAAAAAGAACATTTTCTTAGTTTGAGAAAGCTTTTTATCGGTGAGTTCATCAATTAAAGGGGAATTGTTCCTTCTGAGTGCCAAATTCCTCAATTGCATGCGAATTTCTTCATAAGTTCGCATTTTGTTGCATTCTTAACCCTCTACGCACACATGAAACTCAAAATAACTAATTTTAGCATCATTGCACTCTTACAAACAACCATTATAGCTTGAAGAACTCATTTTCAACGTATCTAGCTGAAAAACAATTGACAACCTATTTTAGGATAGATTTCTTTCTTACACATGCGATTTTATTGGTCAATGCTTCATTTACGATGAATTATAATATTTAAAGAGACTTTTTGACTCATTTAAGTTCCCAACACAGCCTGAAACCCTAGTTTCTCGAGAAAATCCGTACTTCGTGCTTTCTATTGGGCTAATCGCATTGTTACCTAGCCGGGTACTGATAGAAATGGACACAGTCTATGTTCCTCTCTTTATAATCGTTATAAATAAAAAAATGACTTGTGTTTCTTATTTTTGACTGAAGAGATGGGGCCAATGGCTCAGTTATAGCTAATTTATTTCACTTCATAGAGCTTTTACACCTTGCTTCCTTATTTCACTACGATACCATTTCATGAGCGATCTTATAACTCGTTCGGATACCAAAGGAGCTTAGTGGCCCCAATTGCTCGAAGGAAGCATCACACTTAATAATAAACTTTACTTCTTATCGCATCCACAGACGCTCAATGCTTGCAGGATTCAAACGAAATTCTATTGTTTTCTCTGCACTCTTGAAATTGATATTTTTGCTTCAAAAAGGTTATTTTTTATCTTCATTAGCAAAGAAAGAGTATTTTCCTTGTAGTTCAAGAAAGCTTTTATTGGTTGTAGTTCATCAATTAGAGTCGAATTGTTATTTTTGAGTGCCTAATTCCTCAATTGCACGCTAATTTCTTCATGAATTTGCATTTTGTTTCTTCTTAACCATCTATGCACAAATAAGACTCAAAATAGCTAATTTTAGCTTCTTTACAGTATTAACAACGCTGAAACAATTCGAAAAACTTGTATTCAACATTTCCCTACAGAAAAGTAGTCGACAGCCTATTTAGAATTGATTTCTCACTTTGACATACATTTCTACCAGTCAATGCTTCTCTTATGATGAATTATAACATTTAAAGAGTTCTTTGAACTAATTTAAATACCCAACGCAGTTCAAAACCCTAGTTTCCTGAGAAAATCGTTGCTTCGTTCTTTCAATTGGGCTAATCACATTATTACGTAGCCGGAGACTAATAAAAATGAGCGTAGTCTATTTTCCTCTCTCTTTATGCAATTGTAAGAGCAAACAACTTGCATTTTTGTTTTTGACTGTAGAGATGGGGCCAATGGCTCAGTTACAACTAGTTTCCTTCACTTCATAGAGCTTTCACACCTTGCTTCCTTATTTCATTTTGATACCATTTCATGAGCGATCTTATAACTCGTTCGGATACCAAAGGAGCTTAGTGGCCCGAATTGCTCGAAGGAAGCGTCACCCTAACAATAAAATTTACTTTCTGTCGCATCTACAGACGATCGGTGATTGTAGAATTCAAATGATTCTGAGTTAAAATATGCGAATCAAATCCAATCCTTTCTAAATTCCAAAACTTTCTAAATTTGTTTCTAAATGCCAAAAAAATTATCGAAACACACTTGCTATTCTCCTATACATGGGAGACCCTAAATTTTGAAGAATTAGCAAGTTTCCTACAAGGAGAACACCACAAACTTACCCTTCTATGCCATTTTAAACTCTATATAAAGGACCCCTAGTGATCTCATTATTTTTATCCCAAATCAAGAGCGTATTAGTCCCTCTTGACTCTCTCTGGCCTTCTTCTTGACAATCCCATCAGTTCTTGAGTAGTCTTGAACTGTTCTTGAGTGTTCTTGCGAGTTTTTGACTATTTAGAAGCTTTGAAGTAACGAAACTCTGTTGGATTTCATAAGTGTGCAGAAGAGATTTATTTAAGGTGGAAGTGATTTCTAACTTTTACTTCTTAATTTTAATTTGAATAAGTCTTGCATGTGTGATGATGCTTTGAAGTTGATTGATTGAATATATGTTTTAATATGCGTGCTTTATGTATTTGATGTGCCATGAATATACATGTTATGCATGTTTAGAAATCCAGAATAATAATGGATGATATGCATAAATTGTGCCATGAATAAATATTTAATGATTCATGTTATGTATATGTTATAGTGATGGTTTAATCCGATATTGTGTCTTTTATCACTAAGAGAAGATTAAATAATGATTCTAGCCACGTACCGGCGCTATGATGGGCTGCATAGTATCATCGTGTGTGTTTCACCCTGTAACACCCCCAGCTCCCGTTTTTTCTCTATCACATACATCATAGGTGACGTGGTTATCTCGTAGCTTGAGACGTCATTTCTTCTGAGTGCAGTCAGTCTTGCTTTCTATCTGAGAACTGGGGATATTACTTTTTTTTCCTCAATTATCTGTTAGTTTCAACAGTTCATATCCAAGGGATAGAATTTAAATATAATAATCTGAAAACATTGCTTCATTATTAGAGTTATGAATAATTTTGTGAGCTCCATAAACATCTTTTGATAATACAAATATTACTGACATTTGACATAATCAAGCCCTACAATACACATCATTTTCTACTATCCTATACACTGTCATTAATTTACATTGATCAGCAGAGGCATCGTCTTCAATAATTACCTAAAAAAAATTGATTGGGTGAGCTCAAGAGCCCAGTGGATCATACACAGTACATCCATAGCATTATTTAAACTAAACACTGAACATGCAAACACTTATCATCCATTAGGCGTT
>JAJIYU010016904.1:0-11918 GCA_030144865.1 Tinospora cordifolia | reverse complement strand
ATGACATATACCATAATTCACTTAAGTGAAAGAACAAAAAGACAAAAAATGGAAGAAAATATAGTATATGTTTTATAGCCAAAAGTTTGAGACATTTTTTATTCAAGTCCTCGTGTCCTAAAATTAAAAATGAACAAGCTCGCAATGCAATCCTTGTATTCCACTCAATGTAGCTTTTAAGTTGCATATGGATCTTGATGATGAAATGATGTTCGTAAGAAGCCGGAAAAGACACCAAAAGAAGCTGAATTGCTCAGCTCTTGAGCTAAGCACCCAAAACACCTTAGATTTTCCTTAATGTTCACCTTGATGTTCACCTTAGGTTTTGATGAAGAAGATGATGTCCAACAAAGAAAATTGATGCTTGAAAATGATTTATCTACATCTGAATTCATGTGTGCAAGGATGTAATTGGCAGGAAAATGAGAGAAAAGTGGAAGAAAAGCACCCAAAACAAAGGGAGAAAACAAGCTTGGCCTGCTGTCATCAGAGCAGCACGCTACTTTATCAAATTTGAGACTCAGGTTTACAACTTTGTGATTTTACAAGGTTCACAACTTTGTGATATTACAAGTTTTTATCCATTCTTAGACCTCAAACAAGGTTTAATACACCCAAAAGACCCTAGAATAGTGTTGACTACAGTTAGGGAAGAGAGCAATTTGATTGGGAAATGGGATAGAAACAGTAGAGTATTCACGAATATGACTATAGTAATCGTTGAATTGTGATTATGCTCAGAGGAGAACCAATTGATTTTGTGCTGAATTGAAACCACAAATTTCTTACACTAGTAATAGTTTTTTAGCATTTTTTTTTTTTTTTTTGCGTGTTCTACACAAGCTCTACATTGAACTGTGTGTATACTCTTTGTTGGAAGTGTATGGAATGATGGATTTAAATGGTTTTATTGGTAATCACATCTGATTACTCTGAGTTTGCAAGGTTCCAACTATACTCATCAAGAGATAGGTTCTAGATGTTCAAGGGTTAATATAACGACCTATATTTTTGAGCACCAAGTCAATGGATTCAATATAAACACTCCCACATATTTTCTCGGATTTTTAATGAAAATACATGAATTTTCTAAATTTTTCCAACTTTACCTATTAATTGAAGGAATTGAAAATAATTAAGAAAAAATAATTTGAAAAAATAATAAATAATTAAATTAATTATATTTATGTGTTAGGAACATTTTAGAAATGCAGTTAGACTCAAAAAAAAATGAATGTAAATGCTCAATTTGCTAATTTTTTTAATTATTTTACAATTAATTAAATGAAATTTTAAAAAATTCAAGAAAATTAAGAAGAACTTCAAATAAATATTTAGAGTGGAATTTAAGCATGAGGATGACATATTGGTGATCAAAGTGTCCAAAATCAATTTACAAAAAAAAAATTAAATATAAAATAAATTATATAGGCCAAAAATTTGTATGTGCATAAAAAAATTGTGTATACCCCATGGTTGACATATTGATAATTGAATTATGTGACAAGATTATTAAGTTGATTAGTTAAATGAGAGTTAAGCAAGAGATAGTGGAAATGGAGCATGAATCTTTGGTAGATCTGCTTAACATGGATTGTCATCATGGCAAGTGGGCGGGTGACAAATGGCAAAAGTGTGTCATGTCACACAAACACAACTCTCCCCTTTTGTCTCTTGAGACAAAACTATTTCTGGAAGCTTAGGTAGAGACAAAATTGCTTATATAGCGATGAGGAGAAAAATCCATAAATATTTAAAATAAGAAAACAAGAAAAAGCTAATTAACAAGAAGAAAAAAAAATCAACAAAATCATCTCTTGCTCTCTCACTCCCATAGGTTAAAACTACACTTAGAAAAAACAAAAAAACAAAAAAACACCACCATCGTCCAATTTCAAGTGATTTGGAGGTGGTTGAAGTACTCTTGGAGGCTAGTAGTTTTGAGCTTTATATTGAAATTGGAAGGTTGAGGGAACAAGCCTCCTTAAGTATGGATTTGAGGTAGTAGCGAGGTATAACATTTCTCATTTCGATGCTACTCTTAGATTGTTATGGGTGCTATGAGATTTTTTATGGTTGCATGCATTGTATGCCATGAGAATATGTTGATTTCTATAAGATTCAAGGATTGCTCCAAATCTGGATTTTCATTTATCATGACTTTAGAGTCACTTTTGAGTTGGTTGAGCATGCTAGAACATCGGAAATCATGTGTAGGTGTTGTATGGATTTTATGATCATCAAATTACGTGAAAGAGATTTGTTACATGGCTGGAAACTAGATGTCGATGGCTGAAAATTTTAATTAAGTAGGTATCCGAATGTATTTTGAAAGGGCAAAAATAGTTTAATAGCTTGATTGATCAAATTGCATGTTGTAGGAGTAAATTGGGTGAAAATTTGCATGAAAAAAATTAAATATATACTTTCTGGAATTTTTGGTACAGCATCATGTTTCTATTTTATGTGTGGACATTTGAGTGCATTTCTGTGTAAAATACTAAGTATTTAGGTTGGGTTTAATCAATGTATCCCTACTGTACAACAAATTAAAATTGTGACAAAATGAGTTAATCGAAAAAAATAAAGGACAAGATATGTACGAAATGTGTATCACATAGTATTATTAGGAATAACCATGTATTTGGGTTGAATAGTATGAAAATTTCTTGCCCAAAAATATCAAAATCAGAATTTTTTGGAAACTCTGCTAAGGAATTTTGTTTTTATGCTTGATCTTACGAATTTTTCAAAATATTTAACCATGTCTAATGGACCTGAAATTTGGTGGGTATATTTCTGGAACACTTACTAATATTGAGAAATATTTTCCTCCAAAATTTATAAGCCTAAGTAGGTCGAATGAATGTATTTGTGACCGCCTATCACAAAAATTGTGCCCAAAAACTAATTGGCGAATATCAAGCCAAAATCATACCAAACGACTTCAGAA
Organism: Tinospora cordifolia; assembly: GCA_030144865.1. Classification (NCBI taxonomy): domain Eukaryota; kingdom Viridiplantae; phylum Streptophyta; class Magnoliopsida; order Ranunculales; family Menispermaceae; genus Tinospora; species Tinospora cordifolia. The sequence continues at coordinate 8,965 of JAJIYU010016904.1, read as the reverse complement.
AAATAACATTCAAAATTGCAAAGAAACTTTAGGAGGCCTAGGATGAATCCATAAAATTTGGCAAGAATCCAATGTACAGATTGATCACATAAAAATTAGAAAATTTATCACGCAGATATAATATAAACAAAGAAAGTGTTTAAGTGTTGAACATAGGGAGTGAATTGGGCCCTAAGGATTGGAATTGACCCTTTTAACCATTGTGACTCATGTTTGACCATTTTGAACCTCCAAGTAAGCAAGTGGTTAAGTTTCACTAGGGTTGACCAGAGTTGACCAAGCTAACTAGATTAAGCTAATAAGCGAGAATTGATCAAATCGGCCCAAATGGACCAAAATTGATTGAGTCAATCTTTTGGTAGACCAAGGGCCATAGAGTTAGGTTTGAGCGAAGTTTCACGTGGAAACTAAGAAACCACGTGGGTGACGTCGAACCAAGCATTAGTGAGACATGACTGGTCACAAGAGGAGCAGCAAGAGCTGACCATTCGAGTGATTAATGTTTTTTGATTTATAGTTTAAACTTGTTATTTTATATGTGAATGAAATATAATTACATGTTGGAATGCATTATGACTTTTAAACAAATTGAATTTCGAAATAGAAAAGTGCACCGAATTCTCAAGATCCAAGCACGAGTTAGGGTAATGCATGCGATTGAGGCATCAGAGGTCAGAGCCGACCCATTGGGTAAATGACAAAAAATACATGTAACCGCCTAGAAAGCCCGCTCGAGTGGATTATTAGACACCTAGGAGGCATGAGGGGCCTCAACGTATGATTTGACTCTTATAAAATGTCTCTCAAAAAATTGGAAAGATTGTACAATTGGCTTTCAAATGATTATTTATCTGCATTGCATGACATATTGTTACTAATCATGCATACATAGCATTTGTCTTATTGAATGCATGTTTTAAATTGTAAATTAGACTACATTACTCACGGAGCCGCCATGGACAATTAGGCTCACCACTCTAATCTTTCAGGCCCATCTATTGCAGATAAGGGCAAAAGGTTGATTATCGCCTAGCTTCGAGTCTACATTATATTTGGTAGGTTCCCTTTTTGGCATTTATTGTTATGAGAGTAGATACATGTATAGGGTGAGGTGATTTTGTATAAGTACTTCAGCTACTACATACTAAGGATGACTATAAATGACCTTTTTATAATGACTTAATTTTCACTATACTTGCTTTTAATTACTTCTGTATCTTTATTGGAATATGATTACTCTAATGGTAATGTAAATAGTGTTGCAAAGAGGCTTAACAGTGTTCAGGCAAGCTCAGCTTGCGAATGTGTTCGTCAGGGCACTATGTCAATTGGTCTGCCCTTCATCTTAGGGAAGGGGTCCCAACAATTACACTAGGTCTATCAAGTGGTTATTCTAAACTTGCAAGATGTCTTGAATCTATTGAACTAGTATAGCTCTGAATTGCAAGGTTACACTGAGTCTACCAAATAGTAAGGGTGGCAATTCGTATCACCATGTCATATACGAATCATGTCGTAAATGAGTATTATCCATATATAGCAAACCTAAACCTGACTCATCTACTGATCATGTCAAACATGCAAACTCAAACCCAACCATTTATTAATCGTTTCATATTCGTGTACCTATATATGATCTATTTAACTTTTGTAACCAATTTTTAAATTTATTTTCTACAAAAAAAATATTAATAAAAACATAAAATATAAATAATTTATTAAAAATAAATTAAATTAAAAAGATTACTTCAAAAATTAACAAAAAGAAATTATGTCATCAACATCTTAATAAATGCATTAATTTAAATTAACTTATTTATAATTTATCTCTTAACTTGTCCATAAGTATGTTAAACATATTATTTTCGCATCTAGCAAGTTAACCTATTTATAACACGAAATTTATTTGCATTTAATCATGTTCAATTTGTTTTGATTCAAACTTATTTATGTTAAACTCAAACCCATTAAATGCATCTTATATTCTAGTCAGGTACTGTGACGTCACAAATTGTCAAACCTACCAAGTAGTCAATCTAGAATTGCAGGATATCCCAGATGCATTGAGAATGATTTCAATTGAGCACATGCATGATATCGAAGAGTTGATACATATGTTGTATAATAAATATGCATGATTTTTGGATTTTTCTTGATGATATGATATTGCATATGCATGATCTTTTACTTAGCATATTTGCAACACATGCATACATGTTTTGAGCATATATTGACAATGAAGGACTAACTCACTAGGTATCGTCAAATTTAAGCCCACACACTCTTCTAACTATTTCACGTCCATCAAGAATAGACAAAAGGAAAGTCATGGTAATCGGCTAAAGTTGTTGAGAGCTTCTATTGTATTATTTTCATTGTGTTGAGTAGGACTTTTTGCTATCAACCTACAAGTCTACTTTATAAAATGTTTTGTGACCTCTAGACAATATTAGAGATAAGATTACTATTTTAGTAAGTATAAGAATAGGATTTTATTAGTCATTTATGGGTAGGACAAGACTCCTACCGCATCATTCCTAACAATCACTTGAACTAATGTATAGTTTAAATTTTGTGGATTAACGAACATGTGAGTTGTTTAGGTGTATATTTGACGTGTAGGAGATGGAACGAACAGGCTTAATAATGCTTTAGCAAGTCTGTAGGTGGAGGATGACTCGATAAGTTGCTATATAGGTCGGGTCAACATTTGAGGTGAGAAATGGGTCCCAACATAGCTACTTGGGAACCTAAAAATCTCATGATACATGAGACGCCCATGAGTACAAAGTGTAAAAGGGTTACTATAAAACAGTGTCATAAAGTAATAATTTAGGTACTTAATTTTCGTCAGTGGAAAGAAGAGTTTTCTTTTACAAGTTAAATAGCTAAATATATTTATTTAAATTTTTTTATAATCAACTATTATTTTTTTAATACCTAGTAAATAATATATTATTTATTTTAATATATTATCTATTTCTTATTAATATATATACATATAAAATTAATAATATATATATATATATATATATATATATATGGAGTGAGAGACAAACAAATAATTAAAAAAAAGCTTCAGAGACCTCTAAATAATTATCTTACAGTCTATTTTAGACCCACCTTGCCCTACATTGCCTTGTGGAAGTTTACCACCTAGTTTTTGCCTTTTTGCTTTAACAACATTTTTTTATACGCAGCCTTACCCATAAATTTGTGAAAGATTGTTTATGCACTCAAACTCATGAACTTCGCATCACAATGTAGCAAATTCTATCGTTATGCCACTTCTATGATTAAATAAATTTTCTTTAAGCATTAGTCACATTTCCAGCCCTACAACAATTTCATTCTTATCATACTAGGCCAACATGATCGTCATAAAACCTGAATACAACCATTGGTATTGGAGCGAATAATACTTTCAAAAATGTTAACGTTCTTGTTCATGAGAAAAAAAAAGTTTTTTAAAAAAAAAAAAGACCAAGAAGAATGATGTAAACTCTTAAAACCTTACTCACCCACATAAGACTCATAAATCATAGAAGGAAAATTTTAAGACAAAGAACTAAGAAGAGCAAAATGAAGAACCTCCTATTACCTGGTGAAAAGATGACTCAAATGAATGAACAGCTTTTTCAAAGTTGAAAGTTGAAGAGCAATTCCATGCAAACATTGCCGCCAAAAGAGTCACACCATCATATTCATCCAGCTCAATCTGTGAAAATAATCTCATTTGAGGATTAACAACAAACTGAAACCATGGGCAAAGAAAGAACAAAAACAAGAAAGGTTCTTAAGACTAGCATGTTGATGACTGATTTCAAAGTTCTCAAGATAAAGATATTTTTGAAATTTAAGCAAAAAGTACAATAGACCACAGTTCCCATAAGGCCATACAAGTAAATTGAGACATTACAGTTTCACCTGAGGAATAAAAAAGTAAAACGAACCAGTCTGACGCTTGAGGGAAGATGATTTCAAATCAAAATCAATATCAAGCAACCCATATGCCCTTATCAAGGGTGAATCAACTGAAAGATACCTGCGCATGAATGAATGATAGCACACTGCCAATCTTAGCTACTTTTACACCAAATATATTTGCCTTCCTAACATAAAATACGTACAGTTCAGTTTTTTATAAGGTAAGTAAAAGAAGAAACTGTTTACTTTTGTAGCTTCTTGAAATGGAAAATAAAATATGCTCAACAGACATCAACCAATGGCATTGCGATAACTAGATTCTAACTTGCCAAGCCACATGCAAATTAAAGAAAAGTTTTCTTCTTGAGATGCATATAATTAGATGAGATACATGATTTCCTTGGCTGAATCTCGATTTTTCATCAAGTTGAAAGACTAAATCCTAAAGTTTACGAGCTGCTAATCAATAAATTTAGGATAAAACGGGTCCCAAACTTGAACTACCAAGCATGGAAAAATTGAAATAAAACCAACTTTGGCAAGCATAATTTAGTCATCATAACTAAATGAATTTAACTGACATGCACCAGCAACTACAAGGTATAAATGCCTTAAGATGACACACACACAAAAAAAGGGTTGAACAAAACGCAAGCAAATGAAGAATTCAAGCAAGTGAAAAATGTGACACTACTGTAGCACACGGAGTCCAAATTTGTCTAAAAGGATCCAATTTTCAAACACATAAAGCTTAGATTTGCATATGAAATGAGAGTCAATGGGCTTTCAGTTGTGACTCTCATACAATCCGCAACAGAAAAATGTTTACATGTCTGCACTACATTAATATTGAATTTCAAGCATCACCAAAAAATAAATCCCAGGTTACTTTCCTAATGGTCTTTACAATCCCAAAACAAGAATACTTTTATAAATTTTTCCTATTATTCTCAAAAAAAATCATTTTGGAGTTCAATTTGCTTGTAAAGCAATAAATTTCCAACTTATGTTGCTTGATATGGAGCATTTAACAAACAATATTCTATATCACTTGGCATTTTTTAAGAATTTAATTCAATTCAACTGAATTTAAAATAGTTTATACAATAGCAAGATGGAAAGTTGGCGATATTTCCAGCAACAATAGAGAGTACACCAGATAAGATGAACAAGACAGAGAAGATTTTTAGATCTTTGTTTCAGGATTGATTTCCAACAAAGGAACAAGTACTAAGGCTTGGAAAAATCTAAACTTGGATGACTAAGTGGCACAAGACATTTATGCACAAAACCCAAGAAGGAAAATCATTTTGGATCCTATTAAAAATCGAAGTAGGGTTCGTTAAAGGCCTGAAGAGGAAAAAGACAAGATGACAACAATCAAGAAGAAAAAAACAAGAAGACAAAGAAGAAGAACAAGAACAAGAAGAAAGAGGCCACACATCCAACAATCACAAGTAGAAAGGCGAACCTTGGGTCCTAAATATAATAAGAATCATAATAAGAATCGTAGGAAGGAACCAATGATGATTTTAAGAAAGGGTAAGAAACAAGGAAGAGAGGTTCATTTGGTAACAATGGGCGAGGTAATTAAAATAAGAAGGTGGATTGGGGACTATTTGGGTGGCTAACAACTGACTAAATGAGCATGTCGTAAGGGATTTAAATGAGAGGCAATCATTGCTCAAGGTAAAATTCATGTCTGATACATGAAGTAGTGAGAGCAACTCATCAAATGGAATAAAGCCAAACAAGGAAGACGTGGAGGCATAGCAATGGAAGATAGAAAATTGAGAACACAAATTTATTCGCCGAGGCCCCCCCTCCCCCTATCTATCTCCTAGTCCCTTCTCATACCATTCTTGTGCAACAGCCCCATGGGCTTGCTAGTCTTGAGCAAGCAACTAATGCCCTAGGAAGGTTAAAGTGTGATGGTGGAGCACACACACCAACCAATGATGTCCAACCAAAACAATAGTCCTAAATGATAAGGCTCCAAAGGAGAGGCAGGCCCTAAGCAAGGATTAGGTGGGCTTCAAACAAGCCATAAAATAATTATTTAGAGGTTCCTAAAAATTTATTTATTTATTGGTCTCTCACTATATTGTGTGTGTGTAATTACTATTGAATAAATAATATATTATTCATTTTAATATATTATTTATTTTCATCATTTTATAATATATGTAATTATAAATAAAAGATGGATAATATATTAAAATAAAACCATCATTAAATTCCAACATAAACATAAATATATTACAAATTCATATTCATCAGTTATCAACAAGAAGAATTTGATGGCATATACCAATCAGTTGTTGAAGCCTATCAAAGATTCTTGGGCAAAATATGATTGTAGTATAATGTCTGATGGTTGGACAGATAAGAGGAGTAGGAGTTTGATTAATTTTTTGGTTAACAGTCCTTCTAGCACAGAATTATTAGAGTCTATGAAAGCTTCCTCAAATGTGAAGACTGCAGAGACTCTTTTTAAGTTGTTAGATAATGTTGTAGAGAAAGTTGGTAAAAAAAAATGTTGTTCAAGTCATCACGGATAATGCAGCGGCATATGTAGCTGCAGAAAGAATGTTAATGGAAAATAGACACCATCCATTATGGACTCTCTGTGTGGCACACTACACAGACTTAATGTTAGAAGACATTGATGCAATTCCAAGGGTGAAGGGAGTGATTCAAAAGGCTATTTTTTTGTCCGGCTTCATATATAACCATGGGTTTGTTTGGAATTTGATGAGGACACATCCACATTATAGTGATATCATCCAGCTTGCAGTCACAAGATTTGTCACCTCATTTCTTACTTTGCAGAACATTTATAAGAAAAGAGATGCATTGAAAAAAATATTCACTTCTAATGAATGGAATCCTTTTAAGTGGCCTCGTGATGCCAAAGGAATAAGGGCATGTGGTGTCTTCTCAAATTTTTTTTTGGAATGGGGTTATCTATGTCATGAAAATCTCAGGCCTCTTGGTAAAGGTTTTGAGATTGGTTGATGCAGAAAAAGCACCCCCCATGGGATACATATATGAAGCAATGGACAAAGCTAAAGAAACAATTAAAAAGGCTTTGAAAAAATGACAATCAAGAGTAAGTTCCTAATTTTTTTTTTAATAATCTTTTTGTAAGATTATTAATTAGATAGGTGCATTCAAAATTTTGAATTTCTAAGTTCTAACTTTTAAATCTTTTTTGTTGTAAGAAAAATTACAGATTCTCATCTATATGGCGTATCATAGATAGAAGATGGGATTAACAACTTCATCACCCACTTCATGTTGCTGGATATCATTTAAATCCTCAATTTTTTTATGCAAATAATTTACAATGTGATTCAAAGGTTTCAAACAGGCTACATGAAGTAGTGGAGAGGTTGTCACCAAGTCCAAAAATTGCTGATAAAATTTATGATGAGATGGAGTCGTATTTAGTTGCTAAAGGCAACTTCGACAAAGACTCAACAATTAGAAAATGAGCGATTATGGCACTAAGTAACAACTGACAAAACTCATTTTATATAGTTATGTTTATTTTTAATTATGCATTAAAGGTATTTATTCTTTTCATGTTGTTGTGATATAAGTGGTGTTCACTTTTTGGATCTCAAACTCCACATCTTCAAGATTTGGCTTTGAAAGTTCTTTCCTTAACGTGTAGCACTAATGGATGTGAAAGAAATTGGAGTGTATTTGAGCATGTGAGTTATATATTTTAGCTTAAGCCTTAAGTTCTTAGTTTACTATATCTTTTTATATATGTTCATAACATTGTAGTAACGTAAGTTTTTTTTTTTTTTTTTTTTTGGACTTTTAGATCCACTCAAAGTTGGACCCAATTATTTTAGATGATATTGATGACGGTAATGAGTGGCTAACTAGAAAAAGAGTTAGTTCATGAAGATGAAGATTTGACATGGACACAAGTGGAAGAAGCTTTAGATCCCATAGAATTAAGGTACTATACTAGAAGATCAAGACAACAAAGAGATGTGGGTGAGAGTAGCTCAAGAAATGAAGATAAGCTATTATTTGATTCATCAGATTCTGACACAGATGCTGAGTTATATAATAAAGATGCTAATAAAGACAATTCTATGACGATAATATTTTCAAAGATGTCAATATTGAAGCTCTAAAAGAAATTCCTCTTGTTAATTATTGATGAAGTTGAAGTTGTAATTTATTGTTGTTGATTTGTGACTTTTGAGACTTTTTGAAATGCTATAAAATATGCGAATTTATGATGATCATGATTCATGAGTTTATTATAATGTATTATCTAATATATATTATTTGTTTATAATTTTATAATTTATATATAATTAATTAATTAATTATAAATTATAAATAAAAAATTATAAAAAGATAAATATTTTATATAGATATATATATGTCTGTGTGTGAGGGACTAATAAATAAATAAATAATTCTTCAAGGACTTTTAAATAATTATTTTAAGGACCGCCTAGGCCCTGCTTCCTTGTGAAGGCTTACCGCCTTAAACCGCCTTACCACCTTGACAACACTGCGCCATATACATGAGAATCTATTATTTAACAATTAACAACATTCAAAAGTTAGAAATTTAGATTTTGAATGTATTTAAGTAATTCTTGGCTCCAGAAGGTAGATTTCATTCCAAAAATGAAAGAATGGTGGAAGATCCCCATGCCTAGAGGGTGGTCCGGTATACCTTAATGTACAACCTCAAACGTATTAGAAAGAACCTGAAACTGTGGAGCAGAAACTTCAAAAATGAAGATTTCATAAAAAGAAAGGAGTTGTCCCAAAAACTCGAAGAACTTGATAATTCTATCTTGTGGCGTGGCCGATTTCAAGAATGGAAAGAAGAAAGGGGAAAAATTATACAAGAACTTCATGCGTCGAGAACATATTAAAAATAGAGGCTAAACAGAAAGCAAGAATGACATGGGCTCCAAGGTCTCAAGATTGATGAAAACAGAATCCATCTCACACATCTCTTTTACGCGGATAATTGTCTTTTCTTCCTCAAGAA
>JAJIYU010016903.1:0-11958 GCA_030144865.1 Tinospora cordifolia | reverse complement strand
TTTATCCATCACCTCACTTATGAAGCAACATATATTTGTATATATATAATTTCTTTTTCCAACTCAGCACATATATATATATATATATATATATATATATATATATATATACTTATCTAATGACTTGGTGTGTTTTTCGTGAGATGATGCAAATTGTGGGGCACGTTGCTGTGTGTGTGTTGTTGCGGGTTTGAGCGGTTGGTGTGTTTTTCTTGATGAAGAAGATTAGCTGCAAGTGGTGTGTTGCTGCCATGATGAGCGAACAAGAAACTATGGGCTTTGCTGTCAGTTTTAGAGCTTGATAACAAGAAGAACTGAAGTTTGTGATGAGGTGAATTTGTGATTTGAGGGTTAAATTTTCATGTTTGTGTGTGTGTTTAGTGAGCAGCTGAAAGTGTTTATGGAGGAAAGAACAAACAACAAGATGAAGAATAGCAAACGAAGTAAAAGGGTTTGTTGTTATGTGTGACTGTTTGAGTGTGTTGCACGAAGAGGAATAAAGTAGAAATTATTGCTGCGTCGTTCGTGCGAAGGAGAGACGAAATGAGTTAAAATTTGGATTTTAATTCTAGATAGTGTGAAATTTTTTTTAGTTGATTATAAATGCAAATAGAAATAATAATTTTTTTTTATTCAAATAGAAATTAAATAAATTAATTATAAAAATTAGTTTAGAATATTTATTTAATAGTTTAAATTAAATAAATTTAATATTAGATTACTTATTAATTATTGAACATAAGGATTAATTGATTTAATAAAATTAAATTAATTAATCTTTTAAATTAGGATTAAAAAATTAATTAATATAATAGTTTTTCAACACATTAATAGTTTTATTTAATATAAGAAGTTTAAAATTTAATAATTTAATTTAGTTGAAAACATGAAAAATAAACCTTTAGATGTTTAAAATTTTCATAAAAAAAAAACTTTAGGCCTTGAAACTAAAATTGTAACATCAAGAAGTCTTATTTTGTTCGTAACTAATTTATTTACAATATGAATAGAATTATTTAAATTATGGAGTTTCAAATATTAGAGAATATAATTTTATTTAAAAACTAGATATAAATAACAAATATTAGAATTCTTTTTATTCAATTAGAAATTAATTAAATTACTTAGAAAAAAGTATTAGGATGAAATAATTTTATTTTAGAGCATAGGAATTAAGAAATCTATAATCTAGATTTAATATCTTAAAGAGAAATAATTTATTTTAAAAGATGTAGCTTAGAGATTTTATGGGATAAAATAGAAATTAAGAACTTAGTTCAAATATCATATATAAAAACCTCATTTTAGGTGAAATGAAATTTATTGAACATAAGTATATTATTTTTAGAACCTAAAAGTAAGTTTTAGTATTATATTTGTTCTAACCTCAATAAATTTATCTAGAAGTAAATAAATCAAAATCATGGAAGCTTGAAAATCAAGTATGAGAGTTTTATTTTTTAGATTGAAAGTTTAAATTAGTAAAAATATTATTTTTATAAAATATAAGTTTAGAGATGTTTTGAACGAAATTTGGATAAAAACTGAGGACTAAGAAAATAAATGGAAATAATCTTTATTTTCAGATTTGGAAGCCTTATTTTAATCTAAATAAATTTAATTAAAATTAATATTTAAACTTTATAATTATTTTAGGAATTAATTAAGCTTAAGAATAGTTTCGAATGAGATTGAATATGAACTAGGAACATATAAATTTTCATTGATTGTTAAATTTCAAATTTTACAAGTTTAAAGTATCAAATAGCTCGAAGGAAAGCAAGGTGGCCCTGAAAATCTACAAAATCAGGTGGGTGTGATTTCTTCGCTCATACGTATTATATAGATTTAAAATTCAAAGCATTTATTTGAATAGTTCTAGGTTATTAGAATTTTATTAGAAAATTGATTGAAATTGTTTGGTATGCTTGTATGATGTGTGATGAATGATTGTTTAATTATTGCATGCATAAATAGGAAAACATGCACTTAGATTTCATCATTTATTTAAGTAAACTGTCATTTTCAATAGCATGCATTGTTTGATTTATTTTTTATTGTATTGTGTGATGTTTGGTGTGATTGAATTTGATTGTAAAACTAAAATAAGACGAAATATTATTAAGAATCCACATATTGGTGCGATCAATGAGTTTGAAGCGGATTGAGGTGGTGTCTCCTATATGCCACCGCTTAAGAATAGTTTCGAATGAGATTAAATATGAACTAAGAACTTATAAATTTTTATTGATTGTTAAATTTTAGATTTTACAAGTTTAAAGTTTCGAATAGCTCGAAGGAAAGCAAGGTGGCCCTAAAGATTTACAGAATCAGGTGAGTGTGATTTTCCTGCTCATATGTATTATATGAATTTAAAATTCAAAGCATTTGTTTGAATATTTCTAAGTTATTAGAATTTTATTAGAAAATTGATTGAAATTGTTCGGTATACTTGTATGATGTGTGATGAATGATTATTTAATTATTCTAAAAGAGTTATCGACTAAATTCTTAAATCTAATTTTTTAAAATATTAACTTTTCTTTTTAGATTTTTTACTATTAAAATTTGAATTAAATTTATTTTATAGTGTTGGTTCTAATAGAAATTAAATAAATAGTTAAATAAATAAATGATTGAAATAAACGCCGCACTTTTCGACTCAATTTCCCGCCTGTAGTTCTTATTCACGTGCACGACTTTAACAATGTTTCAATTTTTCAAACCAAATCACTTCACGTTCACGTCTTGAACCCAGAAATTCCGAACAATGTTTGTTTTACTTCTGTTCGACACAAAACCAAAAATTTAAGGATCAACTATACATCCAAATTTCAACTCTTCTTCCATCAATTTAATCCATCGTACAACTAAATCAAAGAATTAAACCCAGAATTTGATTTGTTTTCCTTTTGAACTACCATTCTTCTGTTATGACACCAAGAAATCATTGTAGAAATTTAGTCAAATTCACCTACATTAGATTGTTTAACTATCTCAAATCCCCCAAACAATTCATTCAACGCACGACAACATCAAATAATCAAAAACCAGAATTTTCTTGCCTTCCTTGTTTTCAATAGTCGGCCGAACCAGAAATTGGAGCTAACAAAGTTGATGGTGCTCCTAATTTTTTGTTGAACGATCCACAACTTAACCAAGACCGAATCGTGCACCAACTCAACCAGAAACCAAAGAAGAAAAATAAAAACCAGATGGTGCTCCAATTTCCTTCTGTTGAATGACGCCCTAACACAAACCAAAACCAGATTTGGTTCTTCTTTTTCGGTCATGCAATGTCCAAGTCCAGATTTGAATCAACAGATTTTGAAATTCCCCCTTCCTTGTTGCATCAAACGGAACCCCTAATTGGGATTTCGGAGCCCAAATCTTCAAACGACTCTCATTCGTTTCTTTTCTTTCCTTCCTCTATTTTCTGGTTTCAAACCCATAAATTTGAGTTCAATTTCTGGTTTTTTAGCTTGTTTCCTCATTTTCCATCTTGTTGCCTTTGATTTGAGCTCGCCTAAACCCAGAAAAATTAGATTTGCAGTGTTCTTCTTCCTTCTTCCTTCTATCTTCTTCTTCTCCTTCAATCTTCTTCGTCTTGCTCACTGATTCGAACGCCCAAATAGAGTTTCTTATTTCGTTCTTCTTCAATAGTCGGCTCCAACTTTTAAAGCATTTCAATTGTCCAAAAAGTCCGATCATCACTGCCAAACTCCATCTCCTGAAATTTTCAGATTCATCTTCTCCACTGACCGAACAAACCAGACACCGATTTTCCAGTATTTTTTTTTCTGTTGCTCTCCTTTTTTCCCAATCACTTGATTCGTTTAAAACTTTATCATAAGCTTATATATGTTAATACTATCATCACTTAATCACTTTAACTCTTCCATTATTTGTATAAATATTTTTTTTTGTGAAGCATCAAGATCAATTTACTTTAAATTCCCAATTACTACCCTCATCAATCAATAAAAATTTTCCAATGCTAAGCTTCATTTTTTTTTTCAAGTTAATTTAAGCAAATGTTGGTTAAGAATTTATTTTATCTTGCTATCTACATATTTATATTTTTTTGACGAATGTCTAATTTAAAGCTTAAATCTTTTGACCTTAATTTATGTTTTCAAAAATTGTTTATTATATTATTAATGCACACAAGCTACAAAATCCGGGGTTGTTACAATCTACCTCCCTTCAAAAATTTCGTCCTTGAAATTTACATAAGGTACATGGTAGATACATTTTATTCAACATTCTTAGTGAAGAGCTTTGGATATTTCTTCTGCATTTCACTTTCTAATTCCGAGGTCGCTTCTTCCAATCCATGATGCTTCCACAGGACCTTGACCAATGGAATATCTTTGGTCTTGAGGCTCTGTATCTTTCGATCCAAAATACGAATTGTTGGTTCCTCATAGGTTGCATCGCCTTGAAGTACGATATCCTCCCATCAAATTACATGAGATGGGTCTGGTTCGTACTTCCGCAACATTGAAATATGAAACACATTGTGAATTGAGATAAATCTATTTGACAGATCCAACTCATATGCACAGTCACCAATCCGTCTAAGTATCTTGAATGAACTGATGAATCTCAGTGTTAACTTACCCTTAACTCCAAAATGTTTGATTCCTTTCTGCGAACTAATCTTCAGAAATACTTTATCACCTGGTTGGAACTCTAAGGGTTTCCTTTCCCTGTCAACATAGCTCTTTTGTCTACTTTGAGCCGTTATCAACCTTTTTTGGATCTATCTTACCTTTGAAGTCATTTCCTCAATCATTTCAGGTCCAGTGAGTACATGGTCTTCCGTCTCTGCCCAACAAGACGACGATCTGTAGGGTCTACCATAACATGCCTCATATGGAGCCATTCTAATGCTTGTTTGATAGCTGTTATTATAAGCGAATTCTACTACATATCTTCTAGTATCTGAATAACCCTTTCAGACTGCCCGTCAGTCTGTGGGTTAAATGCCGTGCTCATCGTAAGTCTTCTGCCCAGTTCTTTATATAGACTCTGCCACAATTGAGATGTGAACCTAGAATCTCGATCTGACACAATAGTTTTGGAAACTCCATGCAGTCTCACAATCTCTCTAACATACAATTCACCTAACTTACTCACTGAATCTGTGGACCGAATAGGTAAGAAATGTGCAACCTTTGTCAATCGATCTACAATGACCCAAATTGTGTCTTCACCTTTATGATTTCTCGGCTGGCCACTAACAAAATCTATGGTTACGTTATACCACTTCCATTTTGGTACTGGAAGGGTGTCACACAACATAGGTCGGACACAACGCACACCCCAGACACACATCGCGGGTGTGGTGACTCACCAGTTTATGTCCCCTCCCCTTGGGGTTTTCTTTCGCCTCTACAGAGATTCGAACCTACGACCTGGGGCTTAAGTACATAGATTTCGTAAAATCCGCTACCATTGAGCTTAACCCCAAGGGGAGGGAATAATACTTAGTGAGTCACCATACTCGTGGTGTGTGTCCGGGGTGCGTGGTGTGTCTGACCTATGTGGTGTGACAATAAAAAATCGTCTTTTTATTATCACACAACATAGGTCGGACACACCGCACACCCCGAACACACGCCGTGGGTGTGGTGACTCACCAGGTATTGTCCCTTCCCCTTGGGGTTTTCTTTTGCCTTTGAAGAGATTCGAACCTACGACCTAGGGCTTAAGTACATAGATTTCGTGAAATCCACTACCATTGAGCTCAATGGTAGTGGGTTTTGTGAAATCAAGGCACTTAAGGCCCAGGTCCTTGGTTCAAATCTCCACGGAGGCGAGAAAACCCCAAGGGGAAGGGACAATACCTTGAGCCACCCGGTGTGTTCCGCTGTGTCCGGTGTGTTACAAAAAAGGTGCCTTTTTTGTAACACACCGATGCACCGGACACACTGGGACACATCGGGTGACTCAAGGTACTGTCCCCTCCCCTTGGAATTTTCTTTCGCCTCCGTGGAGATTCGAACCAAAGACCTGGGGCATAAGTACCTTGATTTCACGAAACCTACTACCATTGAGCTGATGACTCAATGGTAGTGGGTTTCGTGAAATCAAGGCATTTATGCCCTAGGTCTTTGGTTTGAATCTCCACGAAGGCGAAAAAAAATTCCAAGGGGAGGGGACAATACCTTGAGTCACCTGGTGTGTCTCAGTATGTCCAATGTGTCAGTGTGTTACAAAGGGGTTGTAATAAACCCAATGGTTCCTTATGTTCAGCCTTGACCTACTGACAAGTGAGACATTTAGAGATATATCTAGCAATGTCCCTCTTCATGCCTTTCTACCAATAGGCTTTTCTCAAATCCTGGTACATTTTGTCACCACCTGGATGCATGATGTACTTAGTTTGATGTGCTTCATCCTGTACAGTGTCCTTAATTTGTTCGATATTTGGGACACAAATTCTGTCCCCTAGTCTCAGTGCACCATTCGAGTCTATTTTGAAATCCATATGCTTGCCCTGTTTAATGCCTTCAATCAGATATGCAATCTATTTGTCATTCTTCTGTTCATCTCTGATCTGACGTAGAATGTTTGGTTGAACAACCATAGCATACAGATAAGCTTGAGTGTCATTTATGGCAACACCCAAATTATATGAGCAGATCAGTTGATACATTTGTGCCATGTCCTCATCCTATTTGCTGGATTTCCTGTTCAGTGCGTCAGCTACTACATTAGCCTTACTAGGATGATAATGCAGCCGAAAATCATAGTCCTTCAGGAACTCTAACCACCTTCTTTGTTGAAGGTTCAGTTCCTTCTAGGTGTAAATATATTTTAGGCTCTTATGATCGGAGTATAGATCAAAACTTTCACCGTACAGATAATGCCTCCATACTTTCACTGCAAACACGATCTCTGCTAACTCTAGATTGTGTGTAGGGTAATTTTGTTCATGTGGCTTCAACTGTCTTGAAGCATATGCAACTACCTATCCCTCTTGCATCAACACCGCAACCAGTCCTTTCCGTGAAACATCTATATACAAGGTGTATCTTACACCGTGAATATGCGTAGTTAAAACTAGAGCAGTAGTTAACCTTTTCTTCAATTCCTGTAATGACTGTTCACACTGATCATCCCAGACAGACTTCTCCCCTTTCCTAGTCAACTTTGTCAAGGGACTTGCCAGCCTAGAGAAATCCTGTATAAATCGATGATAGTAGGCAGCTAACCCTAAGAAACTTCCGATCTCTATTATTGTGGTTGGTTGTTTCCAATTTGCTACTGCCTCCACCTTTTCTAGATCCACTGATATACCCTCGGTTGAGACCACATGGCCAAGAAATTTGACTCTTTTCATCTAGAACTCGCATTTGCTGAACTTGGCATACAATTCGTTCTTCCTAAGATTCTGTAAGACCATGTGCAAATGCTGCTCATGCTCGGCCTCTGATCATGAGTATATCAAAATATCATTGACAAAGACCGTCATAAATTGATCTAGATACTAACTAAAAGCTTTGTTCATCAAATCCATGAAGGCAGCCAGTGCATTTGTTAATCCAAACAACATGATTGTATACTCGAAATGTCCATATCGAGTCCAAAGTTGATGGTATGTCCGACTCTCGGATCTTGAGTTAATGGTACCCTGACCTCAAATCTATCTTAGAAAACTGAGTAGCTCCTCTCAGCTGATCAAAGAGGTCATCGATTCTGGGTAGTGGGTACTTATTCTTAATAGTCACTTGATTCGACTTCCTGTAATCCACACATAATCTCATGGATCTGTCATTCTTTTTAAGAAACAAGACCGGGGTTCCCCATGGTGATTTACTCGGCCTAATGAAGCCTTTTGCCAATAATTCATCTAATTGAGGTTTTTAGTTCTATCAATTCAGCCAGAGCCATTCTGTACGGCGGCATGGCAATGGGATTTGTCCCCGGATGTAGTTGAATCTTAAATTCTATTTGCCTGTGTGGTGAAAGACCAAACAACTCATCTGGAAATACATCCGCATATTCTCGTACCACCAGAATCTATTGGATGTCCCGAGATTTCTCGACATCCTCTTCCAGTAACTATCTGAAGTCCTCTTTCTGTTTGATGGCATACAATAGAGCTAACATTGGACTTCTAGGCAGCCTATTCATATCCCCATTTATCTTTACTAATTCTCCTGATGGCAACCTAATAATCACCCTTTGTCTTTGAAAATCTATCTATGCTTGATACTGGGTCAACAAATCCATCCCCAGTATCACATTGTATCCATCAAAGGGTAGTATACAGATATTCGTCGTAATCAGCAGATCCCCAAACGTGAGTTCACATCGACAGAATCTTCTAGAACTCACCGAAATTCCCAATGGAGTAGACACTTCTAAGGACACATCTAATGGATTTGTAACTAACTGGAGTTTATTTACTATGGTTTCAAACACAAAAGATTTTGCAGTAGTAGAGTCAAATAATACTTGCACAGCGACACCAAATAGTAAGAACGTACCTTCTACAACCGGGGTAGGATCTGTCTGAGCATTAATTAAGTATAGCCTAGCTGCTTCCTTCTGTAGTGGTTGAGGTGGTGGCTGCTGCTTCTTTGGTGGACGACCACTCTGTCCACGAGTTTGTGGTTGCTAAGGGGCTAAAGCTAATGCTCTGTTGGGACAATCTTGAGCTGAGTGCCCTTTTTGATTGCAAGCATAACATAAGCCTAACCTCTTTGCTTCCTCCTTTTGTTCATTACTTGTCTGCCCTTGCCTTATCTGTAGGGGTTGCTGCCTTGTGGTTAATTGCTTCTGACTCTGAGTAGAGGTTGCCTTAAGTGCCTCTTGCCTGATCTACTTCCTCTGTGGGGCTCCTGCCGTTGGCCTTTGTTGTGGTATCTTATTTTTATTCTTCAGGGACTACTCATACTCTAAGTCTTGTTCCACCATCTGTGTTCTTACTACTGTTTCATGAAGAGTCGTCAGCTTCAATGGTGCAATGATCTTTCCGATATCTACTTTTAGTCCTTCTAAAAATCTGTCTACCTTCGATTGCTCATCCCTTACTAGCTTCGGGGTAAATCGACAATTCTGTGAACTTTTGTTCATATCTTGCCACGGTCATGTTCCTCTAGGTCAACCTATTAAATTCAGATTGCAGTTGTCTTGTCTTGGCAGTGAAGAAGAAAATATCATAGAATAACACCTTGAATTCGTCCCACGTCATGTTAGCTTCATCTATGGTGAGGTCATTGACTATCATTTCCCACTAGTGATATGCCGATCCCATTAGTTGGTGAACAGCCAATGCCACTCGTCTGGGTCCAGTGGTTACCATTGCGTTTAGATGCTTATTCATTTATGTAAACCACCGATCCTTAGCAAAATGATCTATCATTCCTTCAAAAGTATTTGGCCTCTGCTTTTGTAATTTGATTAATAGATCCCTTTGTTCTTTGTCATATCCAATAGCTCTACTCCTAGGTATCACATCGGTCGATCCTGCTTCCTGCTGAGCTTGAGACTGCGATTGTACTTGAGGTTCTGACTGCACTGTTGGTTGTGTCTGTGGCTGAGTTGTTGCTGGCGGCGGTGCTGAAGTGGATGCCTGCAGCATTTTGACTACCTGTTCCACCACTTTGGGAGTGACTTCGGCTATTACCCTCTTCGTAATGTTCGAGATTGTCTCTTCGGTGACTACCATCCTCACCGGTGTCGCTGCTATTGGTGGATCATCGTCTCTTAGATTTGATCTTTCTCTAGTATTCTCACGTCCTCTACCCCTTCTAGGCCTACCCCTTCCTCTTGGTATGATCTGAAAGTCAAAGAGTTCTTTTAGCATTCCATAGCTTAATTATGTAAAAGTAAAATGGTTCAACAAATATTTATTCGCTTCGCTTAATCTCGATTTTGTTTCTCATGACTTGGATGTTTTAACTAATAATGATAGTCATTTCTTTCTAACCTACCTATGATCTTTCATACTCTCGTGCTACTGTGACCCTAGTTTCATGTCTCTAAGTTCTCGATTCATATTTGTGGCCTAGGGGTTTATGCTTCTAAGTCAGTAGCATGTTGTCTATAACTGGGTACAGGAATTTGGGTTTAAAAACATCCAATTAATTATATAGGCACATAACAACAAACACACAATAATCAAACAATCAAAACACGCTAGCATAATGAAATCCTGAGCTTTCATCTATGCTTCCAAGTCTGAGTACCTCATCCTATCCTCGCCCTTCCACATAGACTTCCACTCAAAATTCCATTATACCCATCAAAATGGCGCAAATGACTCAATTTCCACAGTTGCCATGTTCCGCTGTGTTGATCAGGCACAACACAACATGTGCATCCATGGATATATTTTAGGGATGAAGCAAGAGCCACTATGTTGTACTGCCCCATCCTAGTACAACACAGTGCGTACGAGTTTTTCCAAAGACACCGAGTATTTGGCAAACATGGTCCGTAATTTTCTGAATCCAGGATTCTTCCATATTCCCAACCCCTATGCACCCCATCCTACATAGAGACTGGAGATACAGAGTCCTCTCGAACTCGGATCCTGACCAAACAAGTGTGTGTTCAATCATGTTTTCTGTCTCTAGCCTATTTCCTAAAAGTTTTTATTTTAATTTTGATCTACTGCACTTTCTAGACAACACCCGATCTCTACCTAGATTGATAGCCTACTAATTGACACCTATCCATTTCATCAATTCCCTTATTGAAGAAGTCAAATCAATTGATAATTTCATTTGTCAATGAAAATCAAATCCGATAAAATTCAAGTCTAGCCTAGTATATCATAATACTGGGCTCTAATACCATATTTGTAACACCCCAATTCTCATACAAACCTCTCAATATGTATAATGAATCATTATCCGTAAGGAATTGGATTGTCACTTAAATTCTTTGGTAAATTTTCCTTTAACATATCGTCAAACCAAATTTTCCTTTTTATAAATGGTCAATTTCGATACAAATCACTTAATTATCAGAGTAAATAAACGAAATTAAATCATAATTTTAAAAATCATGCAACGGAATAAAACTTTCCAAAAGTCAACATAACTGAAAACATTTTGATGAAATAGTTCAAGTCATACAATCCAAAACATATTTTTCAAGTCCTATAAAGTGAAAATCAAAATACGTACTTAGTCTATTTAGGTTTATAGCAAAAAGAAGACTCAAGCACAAGAGGTCTCGACAGGTAGTTCCCTCAGACCAAAGATTATCGATCTCTTATATTTCACTCTTATTAGTACCTGAAAAATAAATATTGGGTGAGCTCGAAACCCTAGTGGATCATTCCTATACATCACACACATTATACAAATCAAAACTCAAAACATTACAAACACTTTCACATATTAGGCGTTTTAGACATTCAGTTGGTTTTGGTTGTAATCTAAGATCGAAAGAGGGTTGAGATGCCTCTCGGTATTTGCTGTGATCCGATCTAATCCTAGAAGGTCTCAATAACTGTCTAAAATCAATCAATACATGAATCACAACCTAAGAAAGAGTATTTCCTCCAGCTTCGTGCTGACTCCCAAAGACTTCTAGCTGTCGTAGATAGCTACGGTTGGGAATACCTACGATCCGCCTTGCGGCTCGTCGGTCTCAAATGGTGACATATAGGAGATGCCACCTAGATCCGCCTCAGCTCGTCAATCGCACTGCTATATGGATTCTTAATAATCCTTTAATCTTATTTTAGTTTTCAAACAATGACAATCATATCAAATCAACACACACTTAGCATCTAATCAAATAAATGATATATGCAATTTTCTTGGCAAATGAACTGAGTGAATGCTAGAGTATTACTATGCAATTCTTAGGAATGCATGTAACACCCCAACCCCCGTATCATCAAGCATTGGACCATCCACCGTTTTTCTTCCTTGACGGTGGACTAAACCAGACGGCGGGTTGGGTCATGTTACGTTACAAGCGACG
>JAJIYU010016902.1:0-11949 GCA_030144865.1 Tinospora cordifolia | reverse complement strand
ACCATTTGCACCCAAAATTTCTTAAAATCCTTGAAATTAATTTATTTGACTTATTTTATTTATTTTCCTCAAATTAATTATTATTTGACAAAATTTTGGGGTATTACACAAACCCCTCTTGTTCTTTCTACAACTTCTTCTTGGCACCTCTTCTCACTTCTCTTTTGTTCTTGTAACACCCCAATCCCCTTGAAACAGGTTTAAGCTCAAATACAAGGCGGGTTGGGTCCTATGTTACATTTACAAGTACAGAACATGCATCTCGATTCTATTATTCTAATTCTTATTGAACCTTTCATGAGTGCCTCACCTAATTTGATCAATTTTAAGTTCAATAAGACACTACAAGTAGAAAAAGGAATATTTCTAACACTTTATTTAGTAAAGAAAATAAAGAAGTACATTATTGAATTCATAATCAAGAAAATAAAAATTCAGTGGAAGTCATATAAATCTAAAGTGGGCAACATGCCCTTATGTTGGAAAAGGAAACTTTCCAAGAATACCTACTATCATATTTTCATTGCCAACATATTCAATTTTCTCACACTTTAAACATAGAGAGATAAGCACACGGCCCAATGGATCATCCATCAAATAACTAGCTTATTATTTCAAATTTCTAACACATCCAAATTCACACACTTCCAAACATTAAGTGATTCATACATCAAATTGGTTAAAGTTGACGTTATGTAACACCCCAACCCCCAAGAGACAGGTTTAAGCTCAACCACAGGGCAGTCTGGGTTTTATGTTACATTTACAAGCACGCAATTTGCATCTCAATTCCTTTATTCTAAGACCTATTGAAATAATCATAAGTGCACTTCTATTGAGTTTAATATTCAAGAAGATAATACGAACGAATAAAGGAAAACTTCAAACTCTTTTTTTATCCAAAATAAAGAAATACATTATTGAGTTCATATAATCAAAAGAAAGAGTACATAACTGTAAAATTTAAAACAAACTTCAGCAGAAGTCTTTATTCAAAATTTGGGACATATGCCCTTACAATATGAACTATTCAAAAGTAGACTTTCAAAAATCCATAGTCTTCATGTAATTTAATTTCCTGAAAAATACAAGGAAGGGCTAAGCACATGCCTTAGTGGATCATTCATTACAACTAAGTTACAAATTCAAATCAATAGCACATCTAATTTCAGTCACTTACAACCATTGAGCATTTCAAACAATATCTTGTTAGTGTTTTATATTTGACCAAAAGGGGTTTTTAATCCCCTGATGTTCTTCGTTAAAATACTTCTATTCAGGGATGGAATGACAATTCATCTTGTCACATTCCATTGGAAATAAGGATTACATGTCCCCATTCCAAGTATTTTAAAACACATACACACTTAATGATGTTACTCATATATACTAAGTTATGTAAAGAACACCATAGCATCACTTAGACTACTATGATGGTACGTGGTTCTTATCTTTGCTTTCTCATATTTAAATTCAAATAAATATAAAACAAGATCATAATAATTGATATCAAAATTTAAATAATTAAGAAAACATGGGAAACACAAATAACATGCTAGAAAACTCAAAAATAAGCCTAAGCATAGTTTCTAAGCATGTTATGCTATCAGACACGAATTAAAAATATAAAAACATGCTAGTTGAAATTAAAAAATGATCAAACATGCTTCGAACTGAAATTTAAACATGCTGAAATTTATAAAATAACATGATTAAAAAAAAAACTGAAAACAATAATGCACTAAAGACTTGAAGTAGTAAAGTAGGAGTTCTAAAAATCTCCCCTGCCTTAATCCAAGTTTCTTTGTAGAATCTGGCATAGATTCCCCTTATCTACACTTTCAAAACCTCAAGAACTTCTAACCACCAACAAAACTACTTCAACATCTCACTAAAATTATGAAATAAGAACTTCTCACACGAGAAAGAAAAAAGAGTCAGAAGAGATGCCAAGAAGAGGGCAAGAACAAACAAAGAGGGAAGTGTCAAATCTTTGCTTTGGGATGAGATGAATATGAGCAAGAGGGGGTTTATATAGATGTTCATCAACACTCGAGGATGGTTTGGGCATACTCACACTAGGAAACCTTTCTATTCCTCTATAGGGACGTTTTAAAATGCATATATTGAGTGTGCACGCGAATTAGAATGTGAGGTAATTTGGTTTCCCATTCCCAATGTGACCACAAGATATAAGCTTTATTTGGTTTCCTATTTATGCATGAACACAACAAAGATTTAGAATACTTACTATTGTTCGTTTATAAGTTAATGTCGGTGTGATATTGTGAGCAAAGCAACTTTTCAATATGTTTTGGTAATTGATTCCTTTTCTTGTGCACACGAAATCAACAAGATTTAACAATCTTCTATTTTGAATTAGAAACTCTTAATCTTGTTCCTAAGGTGTTTAGAAACATTTTTTAGCAACTTCTATTCTTGGATTAGAAACTTCTAATCTTGTTCCTTGGGTGTTTAGAAACATTTTTCAGCAACTTCTATTATTAAATTAGACACTTCTAATTTGGATTATTTGCGATGTTTTTGGTGTGTAGAGCATGGTATATATGATCACAGCATGGTGCACATGGAATCATTCATTCATTGTTTCTTAGTACTAAGTGGGATGTCTCATAGGGGTGGCATACCTAATCATTTTCATGGCACATGAGATCATTCTACATGAACTCAAACAAAGAAAATTTCCCATGGAGCTTAGGGCAGGGTGAGGGTACACATGATCATGGTGATCCACCCATGTAATTGCACATGCTTAGGGTTGCCATGACTTTATGGGTTCACAGAAATTAAATAAAAATTAATATCTCCTTATTTACAAGGATTTATGATTTATAACCTATAGTTTTGGAATCACGTGAACCTTATATACATTTTAAGGTATGGTTTGACTCAATGTAATTTTTCCTCAAAAACTTTTCTTATTTAAGACCATTGAGGTCAATAGGCTAATAAAAATTCAAATCTTGGCCAATTGTCTTGACATTTGGATATGTCATTCATTTTGTTAGTTCATGTTGTTATGTTTCGTTTTGGATCATTTCGACCCCCTAAGGTAACGTAAATGCCAATTCTTTCCTAATTTGGACCCCTTAAAGGTTGTTTAACAAATGAAAACCCTAACTTTAACCAATTGTTCTAATTTTTAGACATGTTGTCCCATTAGTTGGTTCATGTCACATCACTTCATTTCAAGTTGTTTTAGGCCCCTAAAGGTCACTAAATGAGGGTTTTAAAACCTACTAATTTTAGCTCTGAAATGAGTCTAGTTTTATTTTTCACCCAAATTTCAATGAATGGATCTTGAATTTCATTTAATTAAATATAGAGTTTTTAGGGTATCACGCATGCACCTCCTCCCACAAATCGATACTAGCTGCCTCCAATTAACTTCCTTCCTCCCCCACACTTGTTCTAAACTAGATTTAACCAATCCCAGCATTTCCTAGCTATCTTACAATTGTTGAATAAATAAGAATCATGTTGCTGGTGAGGAATCATATTGAGAAGTTGTTATTAATGTCTAAACATAGGCAACAAACTAAACCTTACGTACAAACCATTTTCAATCACTTTCACAAACTGTCTAAGGTTACACACGTTTTGTTTATAAAATAGAACCCTAGAATCATTCTCAACATTTGTGTGAGGCAAGAGCAAAAAATTTATAGACATAGGGTACAACATCATTCTACCCTATATAATTCATGTTTTTAACACTACAGTCTAGTGTATTCAGGTCCCATGCAGAAGGGAAATGACAGAGCCATGTATGAGAATGCAATTTCTTGAAATCACATGACTATTATGATAGTCTATCTTAGTATTGCACTATTCATACAAAACCAAACATTGGTTATTGCGATAACATGAAACCCTACCATAGTAACGACATAAAACTTTGCCCAGAACATAGACTACTATGGTAGCCTACTTAACCCTATCTGATTACCACAGTAGTCTATCGCAGTAACATGATTAGAGTTTTCATTTCATCTTTCGTGCGTAGACTTTGATTACCATGATGTTTCGCTACCCTACCGTAGTACATATGATAAAAACCACACTAATACATGTCTATCATGATGACTTTGGATACGCCATATAGATTACAATATCATTAATGTATGATTTTAAAATAGTAGATACGCTTCAATATTGAAGAAAAACGTCATATATCACTTGAAGGTTGAGGACTCAAGGAGATTTGGATACTAAAACGATGAATTGAGGAAGTGAACAAAGAAAATAGGTGGAAATGAATTCCCTAAACTCTTTAGTATTATTTTTGTTTGAATATGAAACATGATTGAATGTTTAATTTTACCAATTGTTTAAAAGCATGCTAGAGATGTGTGTGTTACCTATGGATGATTGATTACCTTTTATGATGTTGATAGAAGGTTGTACTATCTATGAATGTCAATATTGTTTGGAACATATGCCATGTATACCATTTGACAAATAGCATGAATTGTCTGACCCTAAGCGTGATGTATTGTTGATTTAGATCTATTGCTTATTTATATCCACATATTGTGTAATACCCTAAAACATTGTACAGAATGAAATGAAATGATAAATGAAACCAAATTCATTTTAGGGATCTATTAGCAACTTTAATTATTCAAAAACCTCTCAGGGGAATGAAAATTAAGAAGAAGAAATGAAATGGAATGAACACCTCACCATTCGTGTTCATTCTAGGCCATCCACATGAAATTCCTTATTAAAGCGTCCCAAAAATTTGAATTTCCCATTTCAGCACATCAACATACAATACTATATTCATTTGCTTCCAAATTCAGAATAGAGCAACTTTAATTCTGACTGTTACCTCAAATATTGAGCAGATTGAGTTTTTTCCTTGCCCAAAGGATTTTCACCCTCCAAAACCACTAGATCCTCTCAAAAACTTGTAGATCTGTCAAAATAGTAAATTATTAGTCAAAACTTTCAAAATTTAGTCTAGAATAACTAATTCATTGATTTAAAAGGAATTTCTGAACTCAATTCTCTCCAAATCATTCTGTGCTTCAAAAACCCCAAATCACCGATCAATTTTGCTATTTTGATGTTCTTAGCCTATGGGAATTGATTTAAACGAGTTTAAGGCTTTTTAATCTTATCTTAGATGCTTAAAAGTACTATGGATCTGATTTGAATCGTTTTGACTATCTCCGGGCAAAAATCGAATCTATGGTGACCAAAATCGAATGCTCCAAAAATTTACAATTCCTCTTCGTTCTTTTTTTTCCTCGGTTTTGCAATTTAAAATGGGATGAACAGTGCCCGCATAAACCGTATCCTCACTCACATGAAGAGTACCCATGGTTACTATTCACAAAGGCAATTTTTGTTCAGTTCTCCCTTTTTTTCTAAAATTCGTATAGAAAGGCCCCCCATAAGTATCCTCTTTGTCTTCTGATTTTTTTCAACTTTAACCAACGTGATTTATTTTAATTTTTAATAAATATTATAATAAACATTTAAATCACGATTTCTAACATTTTTTTATTTATTTAGTATTTTTAAAAATTCATTTATTTCTTTTTTGCAAGCCTTAGGTTATACGCATATCTTTATTTATTTATTTTTCTTTCAATCAACCAATATTTAATTTTCTTTGTCAAACAAATCTTGGTTTTAATTCACTAACAATTCCATCAACCAATATTTTATTTATTTTTTCAAACCATAATCTATGTCTATATATCAATAAATATGATTTTTAATTCATTTATTTCTATTTCGCTCTTCTTACATCGCAAGCATCGTATTATTTTTAATTTTTCTTTTCCGATTACTAATATTTTGTGGGCCTCGTATATTTAACTTAGTTATTATTAATCCTAAAAATCTATTTTCTTGCACGTACCTTAAAAGCGCTTATTTATTTTTAATAGTACTTATTTATTTTATTTCATCTAATTAGTACCTTGTTATGATTAAATACATATTTCTCTTATTTATTTACTTGATTATTTTATAATTTGATATCTCCAAAATGACGTGTACATTTTATAAATTTTTTGGGGTATTACAATTGTATTACCCCTCCTCCCATCCCTAGGCCCGCGTCATCCAATGATGTTTTTCTCTTTCCTTGGGCCACACGGGAGGCAGACCCATGTGTCACATTAATCTCTTTCCTTTCTCTCCCCAAATCCTTGGAACTTCCTGGGTAACATTAAAGAAACTCATGCACATATTTTGTAAAAGTATAATATTGAGAAACATATAAATAAAAAAAATTCATTATCATTAACCAATTCAAAATTCAAAATTCAAAGGGTACATAGCCTTTGTGTTTATTACAACGGAAATAACTTCCCAACTTAAGTAAAGGAAATTGGGTCAACACACCTCACAATTTAATAAATCTCTAAAAAAATAGTCTAAGTGACTTCTAAATAGCCTTGATTTATTAATTCCCTAAAAGATTTGATAAAGGAGGTGAGATTAAAGCTCAGTAGATCATTCCAAATATTCAAATCATTATTTCAACAAATAAGACATACATATCATGTACTTTCAAATGTTACATGATTCAAACAGTTTATTATTCATAGTTATAGTTAAGACCAAAAGGGAAATCACTCTAGAAACTCAAATCCTTAATAGTGAAGTGGAACCAAGTTCACTCTAGGATCAATCTTGATGCTCATTTCCAAATCAATTGTCTGATATGTTGGGTCTAAGGTTGGAACACACATCAAGAAATTGTTCTTTGCTCCGTTACATGGTTAATATCATAATTAATCTTTTGTTAAGTGCAAAACATAATATTCACATATGTAAACTGGATATAAGTATGCATTAAACATGTCAGCATGGTAACGTCATAGCATAACATCATAGATCATGCATTTTTATTTAGGTAAGCCTAAACGTCATATTCTACATGGCATGTATAACAGTGCATCATAGATATTCAATGCATAACATTCATGTAAACCTTATTTCAATCAAAATAATAAATTAAAATCGAAAATCATCTCCACCTCAATCGTTTAATCATTTGCTTTGGAGATTCCAAACTCCTTGATATCTCTATTGAACCTTCACAACTTCTAGCATTGTTAACACCCCAACCCCTATATCTTTAAGCAGTGTACATGACCACCATTCTCTTGATAGTGGACCTAACCAAATGGCGGGTCGGGCCAGTGTTACTTTACAAGTAACACTCACTTATTCTTTTCTTTTCAATATCTCGTGCCTTTGTATAAAAATTCAAGAATACAAATTTTTCACTTTAATAAAATCAAGGCAAATTAAAAGAAATAAAGAAATTCAAACTATTTTATTCGTAATAGTAAGAAAAATTGAAAGTACTAAACTTTTCAAAGAAAAACTAATTATTATAGCGAAAAACTTCAAAAAAATACTTTTCAGTAGAAAAACATAAAAAGCTTGGGCAACACGCCCTTAAAAATTCTAAAAAAATCTAAGGTAGAAACTTTCTAAGGACTATCCATGTTTAATTGCTTCATTAGTTTCACGTTCCTGAAAAACAAGAAAGGAAGGAATAAGCACATAGCCCAGTGGATCCTTTTTTAACAAACATTTTTCATATTCAAACTTATAACACAATCATAATTCAGACACTTGAAATCATTAGGAGTTTCAAACAACAATTTGTTCAAGTTGAGTCTCAGACCAAAAGGGTCTTTAATCCCTTGATGCTCTTAACTAAGTAAACAGGTCCCACTTGGCATCAACCCATTAGTGGCACGTGTCGACATCAACCCGTTACACATGGTAAACCACTAGGTAATGTGGTACACGACCCTCAAGTACTTAGGTTTGAAAACCATATGACCTAAGTCATATGAAAAGAACATCCATAGTGTCACCTTGACCACTATGATGGTACGTGGTTTTTATCAGCATCATCTTAGATTAATTCTCGTGTCATGATCTCATAAAATAAACTTCAGAATATGAAATCAAACTAAAATTCAAAATATACACAGTCAATTCATGAAACACTCGTAAAACATGCATCATACTTTAATTTAAAAGCCTAAGCATGATACTAACATGGCATGGATGATATGATTGCTCAAACATAAATCAAAACTGAAATACTGAAATAAACATTTAAAATTCTAGAACTGAAATTGAAAATCTCTGAATTCAGTGAAAAACACACAAACAATGAGCATTCCATGAATTTAAATAAGAACAAAAGGGTGTTCTAGAAATCACTTCCACCTTGCGACGCTTTCTTTCGAAATTTCGGCAACAATTCCCGCACAAACTAGTGCCAATGTAGATCGCCCAACTTAATTCCCCAATTCGAGAGAAGAAATTCTCAAACACAAGTAAGAGGAAGGAAAGATGGGAAGAGGTGCCAAGAAGAAGGCTTAGAGAAAATAAGAGGCAATTTCAACTCTTATTTTTGGAATGAGGGAACTAAGAGCCAAGAGGGGTTTATATAGGTTTTCAAAGGGAGAAAAATAGAAACTTTTGAGTTTTTCTTGGAGTAAAACACCTAAATTCTTTTTAATTTTGTACTTTCTAATTTTAAGAAAAAATGAGTATTTTTCAAATTTTTTTTGAAATTTAGAAATCAGATTTTGGATTTTAGAAACTTTTTTTCGGATTTTATTCGAATTTTTCATGAATTTTCTATAATTTTCAGTTTTAATTTCAGAGCATTCGATCTGGGCCGTCAAATTGTCCTCGAGTTTTGTAGGCAGATCTCATTCGTGATTGACAAAAATGTTTTAGATCTTCAGATCGTCCTCGAGCACAACACATCCATTCGCGATCAACGAAAATGCCTCAGATTGTCGAATCTTCCTCAAGGGCAGTGTTCGAATTTTTGGATCGTGATTACATTTTTGCGCCTGCATTGGATTTGATGGATCGATCATGGTCGTTTGATCTTGATGATTCGGTGCATCTGGGCATTCGGTGCGGACTTGATCATGGTTGTGGGATCTTAGATCGTGCAGATTACACGTTTATTTCACTATGATATCCCATGTTATACATTATATTCATATATTTTCTCCCAAAAATCTGTTAAATTGATTTTTATTCCTCATTTCAGTAAACTATGACTCACCAAATTGTTCATTCGTCAATTTCATATAATTTTCTAAATAAAATTTCAAATTTCATATGAATTTTTTGAGATGTTACAACCTACCCTCCTTAGAAAAAATTTTATCCTCGAAATTTGTACATATTTAGGTATTCCTTGTGAATAGATGTGGGTACTTGGTCTTCATCTCACTTTCAAGTTCCCACGTGACTTCTTCTACCCGGTGATGTTTCCACAACACCTTCACTAATGGGATATCCTTTGTTCTTAGATTTTGGACCTTGTGGTCAAGGATTCTGACTTTTGTTTCCTCGTAGGTAGCATCATCTTGAATATTCACTTCCTCCCAATGAATGATGTGAGCGGGGTTAGGTTTGAATTTTCTCGACATGGATACATGGAATACGTTATGTGCTGAAATCATCCGGTTTGGTAGGTCCAACTCATAAGCACATTCTCCGATTCTTTTAAGTATTTCAAAGGGTCTGACAAACCTTGGAGATAAGTTCCTTTTGAATCCGAACATTTTGATACCCTTATGAGGACTGATCCTCAGAAGTACTTTGTCCCCAACTTGGAACTCTAATGGTTTTCTCCTTTTGTCAGCGTAGCTCTTTTGATGGCTCTGTATAGTAGTCAGTCTTGTCTGTATTAACTTGGCTTGGTTTCTCGTTTCTTCCACCATGTCTGGCCCAGTTAATACTTGATCTTGAAGTTTAGCCCAACAGGTAGGTGATCTGCAGGGTCTTCCATAGAGAGCCTCAAATGGAGCCATTTTGATGTTTGCCTAGTAACTGTTGTTATAGGCAAACTCTGCCAAGTATAAGTACTTGCTCCAATTCCCCTTGAAGTCTAAAACGCAAGACCTCAACATTTCTTCCAAAATCTACATAATTCTCTTAGACTGACCATCCATCTGAGGGTGAAAAGCTGTAATCATGGTAAACTTAGTACCCATCTCCTTCTCGAGACTGCCAAAACTGTGAAGTAAAACAAACATCTCTATCAGACACGATAGTCTTGGGTACACCATGAAGTCTGACGATTTCTTTCACATATATTTCTTCCAGCTTACCGACTTGGTCTGTGGATCTAATTGGCAATAAGTGAGCCACTTAGGTGAGACGATCCACTATCACCAAAATGGTATCTTCTCCTCTTTGGTTTCAGGGTAAACCACTGAAGAAGTCCATGGCAATGTTATCCAACTTCCATTTACGTAATACCCCAAAATTTTGTCAAATAATTAAAGATAAATAAGTTTAAGGAAATTAAATGAAATAAGTCAAGTGAAAATTAATTTCAGAGATTTTAAGAAATCTTAGGTGCAAATGGTGGGTTGGCACATGAAAAATAATTTATATTAGAGATATCATAAAAATTAGGATAATTAATTGAAAATTACAATTTAATGGAATTAATTATGAAATTTAAGAATTGCTTAATAAATAAATAAAAATAAAGTACAAATACACATATATATTAATATGGGTAAGAACAAGGTATGTGTTAGCACCATAAATGTTAATACTACATATTATAGGAATATGTGCAATTAAATAAAAATGAAATGTACATGTATTAAAAAAATAGTAATAATAATAAATCGAACATTATATAAGTATTAATTAATAATTACATAATTTATTATCTGAAAAATGAAATAGGAAATAAATAAAAATACATAGAAATAGAAAAATATAAATTATTTAATTATTAGCATTAAAAATATTGAGGAAATAGAAATATATAAAATAAATGCAATATTAAATAATTAGAAAGGAGAAAAATTTAGCAAATTATCAAAATGGAAGGGAATATATAAGAAAATCAAATTTTTATCAATTAGGAATTGGGTAATTGCTAAAATTTGGATTATAGAAGCTTTAGGAAGTGATTTTGTAATTAGAAATACGATCCAACGGTCAGAAACCCATCATCCATAGGATCTGAGATCTCACGGTCACCATCAAAGGCTTCAACGACGTTCAGGAGCACCAGATAAGCCATATCGAGCGGCCAAGATTCACGATACGTGACTCGAGGAGTATCGGACAATCCAGGTTCGAGATAGATAGGATATGATGCGTCACTCGAGGATCATCAGACGACTCCGATCGAGGTGCTGGGGAAGATCGCGAACGAGTTCTCTGATCGAGGAAGATCGAATGGGCAGGATCCGAAGCATTGATCTGATGATCATCTCACAACAGAGCTCAAGGATAATCGGACGATCAGGATTAAGGCGCAAAGAATCAATCGCGAAATCGTAACGAGTGAGATGATCGAGGTCAATCTGACGGTCCACATCAAAAACGATTAATCTGATCACGATATGCGTGTCTCGAGGCCCATCCAAGCGTCTAGAATGAGTTCGTAATCAGAGATCGCGAAATCTATGCGTTACTCGAGGAACATTGGAGCGCCGAGATCCAATAATCTGTGATATCATTGAAATCCCAAGGAAAATCGAACGGCCAACATCTTATCCGCCCGATCTGATCGCGAAACGTATCTTGAGGATAATCGGATGGCTCGTGATCGGGGCTCCGAAAATAAAATCAAATAATAACAGAAAATCCGATTCAAAATCCAAAAAAACTTCAAAAAAATCCAGAAAAAATGCTTCTAAACTCCAAAAATTTCCAAAAAAAATACCTACTATTTTTCTATGCTTGGGGTGCACGAAAATTTGAATTTTTGAAAGTTTCCCACCAAAAAACTTGCCATTCTATACACTTTTGAAGCCTATATAAACCCCTCAATGCTCACAACTCAAACCATCCCAAGCAACAAGAGTTGAGTTGTCATCTTGTGCTTCTAGCCTTCTTCTTGGCATTCTCCTTAGTTCTTGAGTGATCTTGAACTATTCT
>JAJIYU010016901.1:0-11927 GCA_030144865.1 Tinospora cordifolia | reverse complement strand
ATATTACATATGACTAAGCAATAGGCAAAGTAATAAATAAATAATGATATTTAATGCATCAATCTAATAAAGAATGAGTACAGAGAGCCCCTTTATCAGATGTATAATAGTTAATACATCTATCTGACACAAAAACTTGAATAACATGATTATGCTTTCTTTCCAAAACAACAAAATGCATAATCTCCTTGAATCATATTTATTCTACAACCAAATTGTAGTTAAGAATGAGCTTCAAAATGAAAAAAAGGCATACACCAAAAATGAGCTGCGACTATGTTATAAAATGAGAAAAATGGAAGGGGAGTGCGATTGAATTGAGAAAAGCCAACATCAGTTGTTTTCAGTTTGGATCAGGTCATGTTTGGGTTACAGGGGTTAAACTCACAATCCAACACAAACCGTTCGAGTTGGACAATTTAAAACTCAACCTAACCCAAATATAGTTTAAAACCCGACCCAAAAGATTCGGGTTGGTCAGTTTAATTGGGTTGATGAACACCCCTAACTTATATATCACATTATATTTTATTTTTGTTAAACAAGTAAGACAATTGTTTTTTTTTTATTATTTATCAATTAATAATTTGTGTGTGTATGTATATTTAAAATAACTTAAATTTATCTATTTTTACCCATCTCTTTTGCTAATAATTTATTAATGAGTAGATTTATCTTCAAATTTTTGACAATAAATATTTATTAATTTTATTTTTAAATAATTATGTGTCAATAAGATTAATGCTAAGAAATTAAAGTATAAAATAACTTTAATAGAGTAAACATTAATTAATGTATCGAATTATGTTATTTAAGAGAAATTCACTTATCTTATGATCTTTTATTTTTATTTAAATATTTATAGTCAAATATTTTTCTTGTACATAAACGTTGGTGTAAATATTAAATTTCCATTACTATAGGACTACATATTAAATACTTAAGTCAATATTTAATTATAATTTATTATTTTTATAAGATATTGAACATGATCAAAATCTTAAAATATGATAATTTATATTTTCTATGCCAAGATTAAATTAACTTAAGAAATTTTAATTAATGATTTAAGTATTTAATTAGTTTTAATTACTTAACTCAAGTTTATTAGGTTTTATTGTATTTACTTTATATTTTGTTGTCTTTATTTTAATATTTTTGGCCTTTTGAGTACAAGTTTACTTTAAATTTCATTAGTTCTTTTTTTTTTTTTGGATTATATGCTTCTTCTTTCACCTTTTTTGATATGTATTAAATACAAATTTAAACTCGAATTTAGTCAAAGATGTAAAGTTTGCTGTTGTTCAATTTAATTATGATATATTATATTATATTATAATTTTATTTTATAAGTGAAATCACTGTTTGAATAAAGCTCATTATTTACATTTTGCTTATATTAAATAATTAAATACACAGGATTTAGCCACTAGAGTAAATCATTAGTTAAATCCAAGAGACTAATTTTCCCAAGAAAATGAACAAAAATGGTGATAAAGTACTTTATTAAATATGTAGTATGAGAATGAGAAAAATATCAATATATCTGATTTTCTTAATATTACATGATTTATAGAAGAAGAATCTAGAGGTAATAAATTTTATTTTATTGAAATTGTTTGGTCTTTATAATTTTTTTTGGTCTCAAATACGATGTTGTTAAAATTTTTTTTACTGTTTTTAATGCAGATCTTATATATGTTAATTACGAAAATGTTGTTAATTTTAATGATTACATGACACTAAACTTCTTTATTAAAATTTTGATATTATTGTGTTATTTTTTTAAAATGATGTCTTTTTAACAACGTGATATTGTATAAAGTATTGCTTTCATATTATACTTCATTTCACACACACAGATATTTATATTTTCTTACTATTTTATAGTGAGACAGATAAATGGTTGAGATACTTTTTTTTTCAAATTTATTTCATAATTATTTATTATTTATTATTCATGATTATTTATTATTAATTTTAGTTCATGATGATAGTTATTGTTATTTCTTTAATTTAAGTAATTGGAGTTATTTGTAAATTATGAACATGTAATATGACTTTTATTATTCTACTTTAAATAGCCAAAATCATGTAGATTTCATAAAAGCATATATCTTAATTTCTTATTGTTAAATGTATTAAGGTAATTATTGTTAATTGACATATTAAAAAAGGTATTGTTTACTTATTTTACATAGTTGTCACATTGTTATTTTGTAAAATTATTTTAATAATATTATATATTATGTTATTTTGAGTAATTATATAAACATTATCAATGCTCTAGAATTGTGCTTTTGACATATGCAAAACATGTGACCAAACTAGTGTGTTTAAAAATATACCAAGATTTTGTTCTCAAATATGAAAACATTATCAAATTAAAATTACAAATCCAAATCCAAGATATAATTATAAAAATTAAAATATAATGTCAATTCTCAACAACTTAATATGAAGAGATTTTGATGCTACTTATTAGAAAAAACCTTGTGATAAAAATTATCATAAACCAAATAAAAGAATATTCACATTAAATTGTTTAGAATAGATAAATAATTTAAACAAAAAATTATCTTTGACATATCTCAAGAGAGTCTTTTATTTCTCTCTAAGCTTTATCTTTGATGATGAGATATTAGAAAATATGATGATTGATTGTGATATATGATTTGAATATTATAACTACTACAAAGTTAATACTTTCTATTTTAATCCTTTATAAAATAAAAAAAAATATTATTTAGGTCTGCCACGTTAAATACCTATAAAATGTATTAAAATTCAAAATTACTCAGATTTTAAATTAATTTTAATTCTGTTTAATTAAATAAATAATCTACAGTACATAATTATTTCATATATAAGCTCAATGGTAAATCAATGAATTGTTATTTGCTTCTCTCTCACTGATGACTATCAAATGTGCTACCATGCTTGTTTTTAGGAGCAAGGTTACTTACATCCCCAAGTGTTATACATTTGCTTCTTTATGATTAATAAAATTAATTTTCCCTAGTGCCAGTTAAAGTTTATCAAAGAAAAAAACAAAAAAAAAACAAAAGTTCTTTAAAAAGATTTCAAATATTGGTCCATAATCTTATTACCATGAACAAATTTAATTAAAATTGACAATTCAACTAATCCATGACCTAAGGACTTATATTCAAGCAATCATCATTTTCGAGTTGAAATTTAGTATTTCTTTAATATGCAATAAATGGCCTTTATTTCTAAAGATTAGGTGCTTTTTTATTTTTTATTTTCGATCAAATCAACTTTGGCAATGATATAATACGCTTAGCATAACATCTAGAAAGAAGAACGTTACATCATATACAAAGTTTTGGTTAGTATGTCAATTCCGCCAAGCTATGAAACCTAGCTTGTAGGATGAGTATGAACTCGGATTTTAGTTAGTTTATTGATTCCGTGAAGGAAAAATCTTAACTTGTAGGAGTGAGTATTGTGACATGTAGCTTGTAGGAGTGAGTATTGTGACATGCATATATATATATATATATATATGATTTTTTTTTGTGTGCAACGGAAGTGAAAGTTAATTAAAGAAAATGTACACACTAAATAATAAACAATCACAACGAATGTAAATCAACGTAAATGCAAGATGTAATAGCCTAAAGAATAGAATTACCAACAAAAAAAAGAGATGCATGACTGCGGTCCCCAAATCAGAAACGCGATCTTGTGTAATAATTTCATAAAAAATAGGCCCACGCGAGAACCGTCGTCCTACGAAAAAAAAATCGTAAATTTTGACAAAGATGTGGTACCATAGTTTTGGTATGCGGTCCTATGATTACAAACAGTGCTAGTACCATGGTCTTTATATATATATACTTCTTGTGCAAAGAAAACCCTAATATTTGTCTTCAGCCCTGCAGCCGCACACTATTTCTTCCTCGAATCGATTCCAAGCAACTTCTATAACATCCCTCCTCATTCCACATGCATTCTAGGTCTAAAACTACACAATTCGACCCTTTCTTGATGACCCCACGAGCACTGTTAGGAGAGGAACGACACAAGACTACATAGGGTTGGATGGATACACTTTCTGGGATGTGTACAAGTGAGGTAACACATTAGTTTCATTTAAAATCAGTATCATCTGTTGTTACCGTATCATTGTTTGAGTTGTGAATATATTTCTTAACTTAACAAGGCATAGAAAGTGTTGAAGGCATTCTTCCAAGGTGAGCGAGGGGAGCAACGAGCGAGTATACAGTATAATGTTCTGTTGATAATTTTGGTTCGTGTTTTGATATTAGAGTTTAACATATCGTAGTATCATGCACAAGAGAAACCAAAAAGGCACGAACAAAGTGCGATAAGCCTATTACGGTAATACGCCGACCTCTCCTTGCCCTCCTTTACACATTCCGGTAATACGCCGACCTCTCCTTGCCTATCTGTTTTGGTTCTTTTCACATGCCACATGTGTAACACCTCGACTCTCGAACCTTTAATATTCGTCATAAGTGGCGTATTTGTCTCGCAGCTTGAGACATAATTACATTCGTATGCAGTCATTGCTGCATTCTATTCGAAAACTGGGATATTACTATTTCTCGCATCAATCATCTCATTTTTTGGTTGCACCAGGGCATATCCCAAAGTACAAAAAGTGCATAAATAAATTGACTTCGAAATATATTAATAATAACATTGGAATCAAATAATAACTAAAAAAACTTTGATTTAATATTGAAATTGAGAAAAAATTTGTGGGCCCATGACCGAGTTTCAACAACTAATATCTAGCCCAGTGACCAACCTAGAGCTAAACATGGTGGATTACATGCCCTACAACTGAAAAATAGAAAATAAAGTTCATTTCTTATAACATCCTCAACAAAGAGGTATACTACTATTGATAATTGTTTTCACATTATTGTTAGCACAAATATCTTCAGTGGTTTCTTGAAAAAGAGTGAGTGGGGTGAGCTCGAGAGCCCAGTAGATTATACACAAAACATCTTAAGCACTATAATAGTCAAAACATGAAACATGCAAACACTTATCATGCATTAGGCATTTTATATAGTTCGATTATTTAGGTTGACATTAAGACTGAAATGAATCTCCTCGATATTCCCCATTTGGTTTGAAATATTGGAAGTAATGCCAAAAGGCCTGTTACCTATTCGGAACCCTATATCAGGAGTAAAGTTTTAACTCGACTCTTAGTCTCATCTTACTATTGCCACAGTAGCATCAAGACTCGCCTTGGGTTGGGAACACCCACGGTGATGCCAGACTACTGCCACAGTATTTGCATCATTGCGCCGGTACATGTTTAAATTTCTTAATCATCTTCAATTAATAACCACAACCATATTCACAATCCCCATATCCAGATATAAATAAATGATGGATATAAATTAACTACATATCATGCTTATGATCATATCAGTTATGTTATTCCTCACATGGTATACATGACATGTATTAATATTCATGGATAGTACAATATGTTATCTACATCATTTAAGGACAGTGAAACATTCATAGGTGTCACACACATCCTTAACACGCTTCTAAACAACCAATGCAGATAAACGTTTAATCATGTTTCATATTTAAACCAAAATAATACTAAAAATTTTAGGGTAGTCATTTTCACCTTTGACACTTAAATCTTTCTAATCTTAATATTTTGAGTCTTGTCAAGTCTTTGACCTTCTTTCTTTACTCAAGGAGAGTGCAAGGAGACTCTTTTTTTCTTAAGCTAGAAGAAAATTAAAAAGAAAAATGAAGAAGAGAAGAATGAGGAAACTATCTTTCTCTTGAGAATGAAGAAGAGAAAAATGAGATGAGATGGTTTGAGGGGAAAAGAAGGGTGCTATTTATAGGCAATGTAATTTCTGTTGTATTAAGATATCCCAAACTTGTACTTGCCACATGCCAAAATTGTTCTTACCATTAAATTTCTCAATATCAAATTTTATATTCAATACACTCATGCTTGTTAATTAGATTCGGTCACTAAGTATATCTCGCCACTACGAATCTACTTCACATATAAACTTGAATCTTCAAGCCATGCATCAAAGACAAAATGAGTGTAGGTGTGAGAGTACCCTCTTCTTTATCACGCAACCCAAGGAACAAAACAACTTCTTTAACTTTTCCACGCTCAACCCCAACCAAGCAAGAAAGTGATCATTCAACTTGTTTAATGGCATAAAAGGCAAAATTTCTTTGTCTTTTTCTTCCTTAAATAGGTTTGAAATTTCAAATAAGGAAGAGTAATTACCTTCTCCTTTCTTTCTTTCCTTTCGTGATGCTGCAAAAAAAAAAAAGATTCAGCACAGTGATAATGCTTTGCTTTGTCAACAATTGGCCACACGAGGTATGCATTGTATACTAAATAATTTTTTGCTCTGATACCAATTTGTTGTGCACATTGGAAGCGGAAGCCAATCAAAGAAAGTGTGCACACTAAATAACACACAAATTAACTCAAACACAAGAATACACAAATTTAACATGATTCGGTGTATCGCCTACATCTACAAAAGATGATAAATAATCTACTATGAGAGAATGTAAATAAATTACAACCTATAATCAACTCTAATCCAAATTCTTTTACACAAAGTACTTTTATATAAAGGCCAAATTCTCACTACTACTTCTCACATACCCCAATAAGGGTTTTAATAGAGGAGTCCTAAATAGTTTCAAATTTCTAATTAGTTTTCAAATATAAAACTAAGTTTTTAACATTAACTAGAAAACTAATATAAAAAAAATTGTTTTTAATTATAATTTCACATTAAGTAGTTTAGAGCCACCTAGTATCTAACAATTAACCAAAAAGAATTGCAAATGAAACACGAATTATGTAGAAAACAAGCGACTTGTAGAAAATTTGATTTTGAATGTAACAAATTCAATGACAAAAGTTTTTTTTTTCTAAAGTAATTTTAAAGG
Source organism: Tinospora cordifolia (assembly GCA_030144865.1). Taxonomy (NCBI): domain Eukaryota; kingdom Viridiplantae; phylum Streptophyta; class Magnoliopsida; order Ranunculales; family Menispermaceae; genus Tinospora; species Tinospora cordifolia. Next base: position 4,964 of record JAJIYU010016901.1, on the reverse strand, counting down.
TTAAAGTCATTTGTTTGAATTGTTTGAATTGTCTCGTACTATCTTATAAATTTAAGTTAATTTTATTTAATATTTATTACAATCATCATGTAATTGTTATCATACTTTTGACGGGTCGTGCAACATAGAATCTATATTATATATAAAAATAAAGGGAGTTTAAATGCAATCGTGATAACATATTACCATTACATTTAAGACCAATATTAATTGTTATTAATATTTTAATATTTCCCTACACTCCCCAACACAATGGCCAAGTTGAATGGAAACATCGACACATTGTAGATATGAGACTCACTTTGGTGGCTTATAGTTTAATGACTCCACATCTCTAGTCACATGCATTCCTTACAAGCGTATATTCGATCAATCGACTTTCGACTCTAGTGCTGAACAATAAGTCACCTTATGCAACCTTATATGCCAAGGAGCTAAGTCTTGATCACTTATAGATCTTTGGGTGTGCATGTTATCCTTAACTTTGACCTTATATGAAGCGTAAATTGGAGTTTCATTCACTCTTCTATGTATTCTTGAGCTTCAACAATTCTCATAAAGGCTATCTATGTTATTCCTTTTGAAGGCTCTATATCTCTCGACATGTTTTCTTTAACAACTTTTTATCACCTTTCACTACTCTGCGAGAACTACATTATTAGCTGCTGCTACTCCGTTTCCTGCACTACCAAGCTTGCTAACTCAGGACAATCAACAAACTTCTCTTGCTGCACAAGATGTCAATCGAACACCTACTGCTAGTAAGATAGTGACTATCCCTCCTTAGCGGAGACCAACCTCACCTATCACACCTTGTGCTAAGGATCTTGTCAAGAGCCATGTAATTAGAGGTGACAATTTGTGACATGATACGATAACCCGACTTGAACACGAAACACATTTAATGGGTTTAGGTTTAACATAAATGAATTTGGGTTAAAATGGGTTGAATAAAATTAAATACAATTAAAATTCAGGTCATAAATATGTTAATCTGTTAAACCCAAAATGACATGTTTAACATGATTATGGATAAGTTAAGAATCAAATTATAAATAAGTTAATTTGAAATTAATTGATAATATAAATCTTAAATTATGTTTAAATAATAATTTTTTAAACTTAATTTATTTTTAATATGTTTTATATTTTTTATTAATATTTTTATAAAAATAAATTTAAAATTTTGATTGTAAGAAGTTAAAGAGCTCATATATAGGTACACAATTATGACACGATTATGATATGACGCATTTATAATATATGGGTTATCCCATTTACGATGCGACCTATTTATAACACGATGACATCATTTGCCATCCTTACCTGCAACTATTGATCCTGGCCTTAAACACCTAGTTCAAGCCGCTTCGGACAATGTTCACCCCATGATAACACGTGCCAAGGTGAGGATTGTCAAACTGAAGCTATTACTTGCTTCCTCTTCTTCATTTCTTGACCTTATTGAGCCAACCTGTGTCTTGAAGGCCCTTTCTTCTCCTTCTTGGAAATCTGCCATGGATGCTAAAATTGAAGCTTTCTCTTGTAATAACACTTGGCCTCTAGTTCCCTTTCCACCCAAGAAGTCCTTGATTGTTTGCAAATGAGTTTAGAATTGAATTTCAAATCTGATTAGTCTCTTGAATGACGAAAAACATGCTTAGTTGTGAATAGTTTCAACCAAACTTATGGACTTGACTATTTTGAAACCTTCGACCTAGCTGTGAAGCCTCCTACCATTTGCATTGTATTCACTATTGCACTTACTTATCAATGGCCTTTTAAACAACTTAATGTGCATAATGCATTCTTAAATGGGGATCTTATCGAGAAAGTCTAAATGTTACAACCACCTATATTTGTGGTTCATTCTACCCTACCTCTTGGTTGTTGGCCTCATAAAGTACTTTACAGGCCCAAACAATCACTTAGTGCTTGGAATGCTGAGTTGAGATCTTTTCTTCTCACTTATGGGTTCTTCTCTTCCCATGTTGAGTGATCATTATTTATTTTTCATTGGGATAGTGTTATGCTTCTCACTTTGTTTTATGTCAATGACATTATTGTTATTGGATCAGACTCTACCTAGATTGATTTGCTTATCAATGTTCTTCATCAACGATTTTCTCTCGAAGATCTTGGTGATTTCTTGTAATTTTTTAGCATTTCAGTGACATGTACCTCTCATGGCCTACACTTACATAGTCTCGACACATCAAGGATGTTCTTCTTCGTGTTGGCATGGCTAACTGTAATACCTTGAAATTTTGTTAGATAATTAAAATTAAAATAAAATAATTGAAATAATGTAAATTTTGAAAAAAAAAAACCATGGATTTTAAGATGTAAAACATGTACAATCAAATGTACGAAGGAATAGACAAACCAAAACAAAACACAAAATATTACACATAATTAACCCACTAATTACCACAATAATGGATTCACTATCGTGATAGTGTATCATTTGCCCAAAAAATTGAATAGAAAAATTGCTTTTTGGCTACCATGGTAATGCAATATCCCCACCGTGATTATACGTTAAGACCTCGCGAAAAAGATTTTATAAAGTTTTCAAAATGACTATAGAATGTTTCTAATGTAGGGCAACTTCTAAAATCAATACTTACTAATATTTGTGCGTGGGAAACAAGTAAAACAGAGTTTACAAAAGATTTCAACCAAGGAAACAACCCAAGAACTTCCTAAACTCATCCTAACTGAGCTCTATATAAATCCAGCATGAGCATCCCATTCTCCTCACTCAAGTAAGTACGAATCACTTCTCTTCTTGCTCTCTAAGCCTTTTCTTGGCATTTTTTCGCTCCCTACCTATTCTACACAGCAGCTATAGTTATAACAAGGAGGAAAACACATAATTCTGTGTCATAATAGCAAGAGCACATTACTGGGCATTCTCTTGGAGAAACCAGAGGATTCAATGAATCCAAAGAGGTATACCAACTCCATTTAAGTCTCAAATGCATGGTTCGTGGTTTCAAAGTTAAGGTATTCGGGTTCCAAGATCGTAGGAGCACAAGGATGAAAGAAACATACTCAAAAATTCAGTTTTCATACTAGTTACCATGGTAGTAATCATCGTTATTGCAGTAGTGCCTTCGTCTTGCTTTGTTTCCAGAGAAATTCACTTCGACTAGCCTACAATGGTAGAACATCCATTTTCTGCAAAACCCATTGGTTACCATGGTATACTATCGTGGTAGTGTTTTGCACTTCTAGTTTTTCACTTTTGTGTTCTGATTACTGCGATAATTCTTCTTCCTACCACAGTACACAGAACGAGGACCACATTAAGACTTATCTAACATGATTTCCTTGACCATTATATGCCATACAGGATAAGGACCATTAGAATATGAATCAAGAATGTTAGAAACACTCATGATCATAAAAAATAATGCATTGAGTCTTAATCTTCAAGGTACAAGGGGCTTGAATCAACGCCACAAGGACTAGGAAGGAGTTAAACATCAAAAGTGGATATTATATTTGAGTTTTAACTTATTATTTTGATTCAAATGATGTATGCATGTATGCTTGTTAGTCTAGGATTATGTTGAATATACACGTTTCATTATATGCATGCTTAGAGTTACATGACTGATGATACATGATATGTGATAACATGATCTATGCTATGAGACATAACAAGCCTATGATGTTTACCATACTCACATGACAGTTTCTAGTTTTAAATATGTTATTGTTTGGCTTACCCTTAAAGAAAGATTAATAAAGAACCAAATCACGTACCAGTGCAGCAGTTCAGGGGGGATCACTATGGTTGTTCTCAGGATACAGAATGATGGGTGTATCCTTAGTTCCCATACGATGGGTGAAGTCCTTTAAAGATAAAACAAACTAAAGTTATGATAAGTCCTTTATAACCAATGTAGCAGAACAACCTTAAAAATTATTATTAAAACCAAAATTTTTAGACAAGAAAAGTCCTTTAAAGATAAAACAAACTAAAGTTAAAACCAACGTAAATACATTAAAACAATCTAGTAAAATGCATAAAACATGACCTCCAAGTCTCCTATCTCGGACAACCTCTCCAGTGAGGCATCTAATCAAACTGTGAGTCTTTTGACGTAAGTTATCATACTTTATGTCCAGATGTACTTAAAAAATAAAGTGGGAGTGAGCTCGAAAGCCTAGTGAATTGTTCCTACACATCACATGCATTATACAGACCCAATCTAAAACATTACAAACACTTTCAAACATTAGTCGTTTCAAACATTCATTTGTTTTAGTTGTAGTCTAAGACCAGAATAGGGTTGAGATGTTTCTCGGTGTTCTCTGTGATCCAATCTAATCGTAATCATAGAGGCCTCAATTACCGTTACCATCTAAAATCAGTCATATCTCAGTATCACAGTCTAAGAGAGAGTACTTACCATGGCTCGTACTGTCTCCCAAAGACTGGCTCATACTGTCTCCCGATTGGGAATACCTATGATCCACCTTGCGGCTCAACAATCGCACCGGTACGTGGATTCTTAATAAACCATCGTCTTATTTTTGTTTTACAAACAATCTCAAACGCATCAAGCATCACGCAATACACAAGAAAAATAATTCAAACAATGCATACAACGAACATGATGAAGTGTGTGAGTAAACAATAGGATCTAGATACACATTTTCCTCGTCATGCATGCTATAGTCGAGTAAATTTAAGGTAAGCTTTTATATTCAATCATGCCATGAACTGATTACGCATGAATCTAAATAATTCATCATGAATCACGCATCATTTAAATAAACCAAACAATCTCAATCAATTTCCTAATAAGATTCTACTAACCTAGAACTATTCAAACAAATGTTTTAAATTTTAAATCTATATAATACATGTGAGCAAGGAAGTCACGCCCACCTAGTTTTGCCGATCTCCAAGCGACCTTGCTTTCCTTCGAGATCCTTGATACTTTAAC
>JAJIYU010016900.1:0-11966 GCA_030144865.1 Tinospora cordifolia | reverse complement strand
ACTTTCAATTTCTGATGTAGAAGATTGTACAAGACGCAACTACAGAGCATACTCTCTTGGTCATGCAACATGATAATTGAATGACATAAATGCAAAGAACAAGAATAAAAATATAAAAGATCAAGCTAACCAACCAAGCAAGCATCATCTAAGTCAAAATAATAAATTAAAAGAAAGGAAAGAAACTCACCTTGAGATGGCTTCCTAAATTATTTGTAGCACTTCGTGGCTACTACTTCGCAAACTATTTAGAATAGCTCAAGCAAAGAAGAACTAATACTAAGGTTGCCAAGAAGGAGGCAAAGAGAGGGAGCAAGAGGAATTTTCAACTTTTGTCTTTGGAATGAATGAAATGGGTGGAGTAAGGAGGTTTATATAGGGCCCTCTTCCAAATAGTGTATCTATCTTTCCAATGTGAGATTATCACTTCCCACATATGCCCACTTTAACATCTCACCAAATAAGATATTTCATTCATGAATGTCTCTCCTTTACACATTACTTCTCTATGTATATTACCATCATACTAAACGAAATATTATTTTCATGAGTGCATCTAATTAATACTTTATATACATACTTTTCTATATTAATATCATACTAAAAATACTATTTTCTTATTCAAATAGAAAAACATATATTTACCCAACAATTTTATATGTCTAATATTAATCAATGTATATTCCTTTATACTTCTATGCTAACTAATTAATTACATACCAATGACAATTATATATATGTATTTATATATAAATATATACGTATATGTGTTTTAAACTCAAATTTTGGTTATTACGTCACTAAAATTTTATGTATTACAATTATTACGTCACTAAAATTTCAGGTATTACATCAATTGATACATTGAATTCACATTTATGCAATTTGAAGACTAATAAATAAAAACATATATAAAGTTATATAATATTAAATGATAGAAAAAATTGTTATATAATGTTATATATATATATATACACAATGTTGTATAACATTATGAAATACTTATGGGAGAAAAAATGTGTAATATATAAAATAATTAAATTTTTTCTATTTACTGTATTGAACAGCCAAATTTATGAAAATGGTTGGTTATTGTATACCAAAAGAGGAACACGTGTTGACAGTATAGATTTTTTGGTATTTTGGGTCAATATTAGGAGCTTACTTGCACCAGTTGACCCTATTGGCCACGTTGACCCCTGTCGATCATACAAGCTAGCGAGTGTTAGGCTTGATTAGAGTTGACTGTACTGACCAAAATTGACCAAATCTATAAATGAACCACAATTGACCGAGTCAATCCTTCGATTGAACAAGGATAATAAAGTTAGATTTCAGCCAAGTTTTATGTAGATATGAAGAAACCATGTTGATTGCACTAGATCAAATGCTAGTGGAACACAACCAATTGCGAGAGAAGTACTGAGAGCTGAGCATCCTTGTGAGCAGTGTTTTCTAATTTATCACTTACCTTGTTATTTTGTTCATGAATGAAATGTTATTACATATTAAAATGCATTTACAATCTTTAAATAGGTTTTTAAATGACAATGTGCACTGAATCTCGATGTCTGGACGCGGGTTAGGATATTGGATCTAGTAGAGCATTGAGGACCAGAAACCATTGTGTTTGGAAAAGTTTTGTGCAAGTCTATTAATTGGCTCCCCTATTGAGGATTTGAGGCCATCATATATAAGGTATGAGCTAGTAAATCTCTATGATATAATATGAGAATACGCCTAACTGTCTGGTACACCCGCTCAAGTGGTTTTATTATTGCCTAGTAGGCTATTGAGAGCTTCAACATGTATTTTTAGCATTAAAATTGTTTTCAAAATGGAAGGTGCATAATTGCATTGTAGATTTAACATTAGTTAATTGTTGCATTTATTTTTATTATTATTATTGTGCAACATACATGACATTGTTTTATAGAATTCATGTTCTAAGTTTTAGATTAGACTACATTGCTCACTGAGCCATTGTGGACAAAATTGACTCGCTACTCTAACATTTCAGGTTCTTCTACGGCGGACAAAGGCAAGAAGGTGGTCATCCCATAATGCGCACTTCTCTCATTTTGGTAGGTCTCTTCACATGGTTTACTATTTTGAGAGTTTGTAGGACATATAAGAAGAGAGAAAAATATTATAGATATTCTAACTATTACATTTCTGCTACTACTATATAGAAAAAACTGTACGTAAACACTCTTTGTTTAACTTTAAAAAAAATTATTGTAATTATCTATTTAGCTACTTTCGTATCCCTTGTGATTACTCTTATAATCTTGTGTATGGATAAAAAGGAGGCTTAAAGTATTTTGGCAAGCTCGACTTGCGAGTATGTTTGTCAAGGCACTGTACTAATCGACTCACCTTTCACGCTAGGGAAGGGGTCCCGACAGCCATATTTAAGATTACCTCTCGATTGAGACTATATGAAGAAAATGCAACTAATGAAGCAATGTTAGAAAAAAAATTAGCACTTTTCATGCCTCAAATCTATCATTATGATAACAATATCGAGCACATATATTCAAAAAATATTCTGAATTAATTTATTGTCACATAATAGCTAAGCAAAATAATAAACTTTTATTAAAAAATCACAATTCTCATCCAATTGGTTATGCTTCAATTTATGGAACGAATTTTATATCATATAATGACCATAAAAATGGTCATGGTTAGAAAAATTATGAGTGTGGAAAAGAAGAGGATCTGGTAAAGGTTATGACAAACAATTTCTAAAATCACATGGCAATAAGTTATATATTAATATATACATATATATATATATATATATATATATATAATTCCCTTCCAATTGGTTATGCTTCAACTTATGGAACGAATTTTATATCATATAATGACCATAAAAATGGTCATGGTTAGAAAAATTTTGAGTGTGGAAAAGGAGAGGATCTGTTAAAGGTTATGACAAACAATTTCTAAAATCACATGGCAATAAGTTATATATTAATATATATATATATATATAATTCCCCTCCAATTGGTTATGCTTCAACTTATGGAACGAATTTTATATCATATAATGACCATAAAAATGGTCATGGTTAGAAAAATTATGAGTGTGGAAAAGGAGAGGATCTGTTAAAGGTTATGACAAACAATTTCTAAAATCACATGGTAATAAGTTAATATATATATACACACACACAAAAAGGGCAAAAATATTGTTGATAATGGACATTGACATAAACGTGACCAAGCTTGTCACAAATGTGGTTTGAAAGGCCATTGGGCTCATTTATGTCGTATACCCAAACATTTTGTGGACCTTTATTGTGCCTCGATAAAAGGAAAAAAGCAAATAAGTTGAGACAAATTTTACTTCTAAAGATGGCTCAACTGATATAACTCATCTTGATATTTTAAATTTTCTTGTTAATTCAAACATGAATCTTAAATGTTTTTAACAACGAAATTTAATGATTTATTTTAGAATTTTTTTTGTACTAGCGCTTCTATTATGAATATATTTTTTTCCTAATTTATTAAATGGTGTTTGCTTAGATGGATTATCATAATAAACTACATAAAGGGAATATATGTCTTGTTGATTGTGCTTCAATACACACAATCCCCAAAAAGAAAGGATATTTCACAAATTTGAAATCAGCCAAAGCTAAGTTCAAACAATATTAGGCATCGCAAAATTTAATCAATGGCTCTAGAAGAACAAATATTATATTGTTTAGAGACATAACAATTTATGTTCTCAATGCCTTATATTCCAAAAACTTTGAAAGAAATTTACTTAGTTTTAAAGCTATTCAACAAAATGGATATCACATTAAAACCATTAATTCAATTTCAACAGGGAATAGAAAAATTCTAAAAAAAACTCTCAGCTTTGTCTTTTGTATTATGTTTTACTTACAAAAGGCATATTGAAATGAATGTCATCATAAATCAAAAGTGTAATGACCTTGAGACATTCATAATATGGCATGATCGATTTGGTCATTTAGGATCATCAATGATACAAAGAATAATTAAAAATCTGCATGGACATTCTTTAAGAAATCAAAAGATTTTTTGTACCTGGTGATTATAATTGTACCGCTTGTTCTCAAGGTAAATTGATAGTTAAATCATTCCCAAGTAAAATTATTGTGAAATCCCCAATAGATCATATTTAGGGGAACACATATGGACCTATTCATCATCATTGTGAGCCATTTAAATACTTTATGGTTATAATAGATGCATCTATTGGGTGATCATATATTTGTTTACTTTTTACCTGTAACGTTGCATTTTTTTAAATTTTTAACTCAAATCATTAAGTTAAGAGCTCAATTTCCAGACAACCTAATCAAGACAATTTGTCTTAATAATGCAAGAGAACTTCAATTTTAAGCATTCATAGACTATTGCATGTCAATAGAGATTACTATTGAACACTCAGTTTTACATATGCACTCAAAATGGTTTGGTTGAATATGTAATCAAACTCATTCAATTGATTGCTAGTCCTTTAATCATGAGAACAAAGTTACCAACTTCAATTTAAGGACATCAGTTCTTCATGTAGCATGTTTAATTCGACTAGGCCTATTGCATGTCATGAATATTCTCCTTTATAACTCATTTTAGGCCAACTACCAGATATCTTGCATTTGAGAATTGTGGTTGTGTTGCTTATGTTCCCCTTACACCTTATAATAGAAGTAAAATAGGCCCACAACAAAAACTTCGGACTTATGTTGGTTTTAACTCTCCATCCATTATAAGATACCTTAAGCCCCAAATAAAGGATTTATTTTGCCAGGACCCCTTCCCTAGGTAGAATTGCGGCCCGACCAACAAAGTGACCCAACGAACTCACTCATCAAATCGAGTTCACCCAATCATTTTTAAGCCTTTCGAATTGCAACATCAAGTGATATCAGAATAATTTAAATATTCAAGTGCGATAGTAAACAAACATTACAAGGAGTGATCATTGTATTATATATTGTCTCGTTCAAAAATACTCAGTTGACCATATACACATACACAAAAATGACCAACCTCAAACCAAAGACCAAGAAAAGAAAAAATAAATCGTCAAGGAACTAGGCAATCACCACGTCTTTCCCTCTGTCAGCTGCCGAGTAACCTGAAATGTTAATAAAGTAGTGAGCATAAAAGTCAATGTGGCTCAGTGAGTAGTAAGACCAGCATGTTACCCATAACCAATATTTTGAAATAGTGCATGTATGCATGAATAATAAAATGATATAGTAATTAAATGCATGGCATAGTATAAAAGCAGTTATAAATGATGCAAACGTTATAAAAAAACATCTCAAATACATGCTAGTTAAAACTATATCTAGGTTAGGGTCTTAAGTCAACAAACCCAACCCTATGGTCATCGCTCGAATAGGTCGTAAGTCGGTTATACCGGCTACTCAAGCAGGTCGTAATGTAACACTCCAATTTTCGACCGAACCTCCGTTCACGTGCTATCTGACGTGTGGATCACCGTCTGATAAAGGAGACTAACACAATCTAAGTTCCTTGGTCTGCATCCTTTTCCTCACCGCTTGAGATTGTCGAGCCACAAGGCGGATCGTAGGTATTCCCACCCGGAGTTGATTGTGACAGCTCGAAGTCTTTGGGAGACGGTGCGATTCATGATAAGTACACTCTCTTAGGCTGTTATGTGAGATGTCGATTGATTTTAGATGGTTATTGGAACCCTCTGAGATTAGATTGGATCACAGGGAATACCGAGAGGCATCTCAACCCTCTTCCGGTCTTAGAGTATGACTAAAACAATTGAATGTTTGAGCACCTAATATTTGAAAGTGTTTGTAATGTTTTGGATTGGGTCTGTACAATGCATGTGATGTGTGGATCGATCCACTAAGCTTTCAAGCTCACTCCCACTTTATTTTTTAGGTACACCTGGACGTAGAGTATGTTGACTTACGTCAGAAGACCCGCACTCTGATTGGACACCTTATGGGGAGGTCGTCCGGGATAGGTGACTTGAAAGTCATATTTTATGTATTTTACTATATTGTTCTAATGTATTTGCATTGGTTTAACTTCGATTGTTTTATCTTTCAATCGCTTTCTTTGTGTAACGATTTTGGTTTAAATGAATAGTTTTAAAAGTATTTCGCTGCATTGCTTATAATTTATTCGGTAAAATTATTGTGATTTTCTATCTTGCATAGAATATCTTTATAGACATTGACTTGAGAACAAAGGGTTATGAACTTGATTTTGAAGAAAAAGATTTTGACAGAACAAAATTTTCAAGTAGCATCTCGATTTTCATCGAGCGACGATCTACACGTGAGGTATCACGTGAACGGAGGTCCGGTCAAAAATTGGGGTGTTACGTGTAAGCTAGGCGTGTTCCTCAAATACCCTAACCCCACACTCGGTCCTCAAGTTTCATCACTCAAGCAGGTTAGAAGCTAGGCATATTAATCATATGCCCTAACCTTGTGTTTGGATCTTGAGTCTAATCTCAATCACACTGTATACCCTGATGCTACACTCGGTCTTCGAGCTTATGGTCTCATTACCTGTGTACATCTATATATTTCAAAGCCAATTCAATCTATCTCAATCACATGAAACCATTTGAATCATGTTGTTTCACTCATTTTTTTATGCAAGGAATGCAAGTTAAAGTAAATGCCCAAATCAAACTACTCACCTCGGGTCCCGGGTACCAATGTCCCACCGACACTCGGCCCAGTCTTGCACTATATACTCAAATCTACATCGTTTAAACTTAATTTCAGTTCTCTTTATAAATGTGGCTTAACCCTTGTTCCACTATCCCTAATCAGTCTTGATCAACCCGAATTCGATTTGGTCAAATTCGGTCAATTGGTCAAACCTGGTCAACTGGTCAAAATTGGTCACATAATCAATTTTGGTCGCTTTTGGTCAATTTGGGTCAAATTAGGTAAAAATTGAGCCAATTAGGTCAAAATCCTCAAATTTCAACACTTAGCCAAATTTCAACCTTTTTGTTCTCTCTGCGCAGCAAATTTGTCGAATTTGTTGCAATCAATCTGTGCTTTTCAGATTTGATTTGAACTTCCTAATCATTCACCAAAATTTTAGATCTTGATTTTTGGACATCATTTGTTATGGTTTTTAAGTGTAATAACATGAATTATAAATTCTTGTTTCTTTTGTAACAAACAGTCACATTGTGCATCAGTTGACCCCCTTACCCAACTTGGATTGAGACAAAATATGGTACACATTTTTTTTTACATATCCAGTGACATTTTCACCAAATTTAGTTCAAAATATTGATTTTTGGTCAGTCAATTGGTCTCTTACATTCTTTTTTATGTAACATATTTTTCAATATTTAAGTTTTTTAGGATTTTCAAGTGCTTAATTACCCCTATTACCCCATTGATTTAAGGCTCTTTCTTACATGTTTTGTAAGGGTTTAGATCCCAAAACATCAAAAATTCAAATCTCATTCAAAACAATAAGCAAATATGGCAATGATCATTCTCAAATACACCCTACAAGACTTAGTACACATCAACAATTTTGAAATTTTTCTAAGTACCAATTTTTATATGTAACTATATATCTTTGCATGCATATAAAACCACAAATATAGGGGCGTAAGGTCTAGGGTTTATACCTCCTTGTAGCCTCAAATGTGAGGTTTAAATCACTCCAAGTCTCGACTCAAATGGATGTCCCTAGTTACTTCAAATGTTGCCTCAAAGATGCTTCCAAGAACATTTTTTTGTTGGAACTGTTGTAACAGTTTACAACTAGTCAATTTTAGCACCTTGTAAACCATGTTTAAGATCTTAATTTTTTGCTTTCTATCAATTGGAGATTGAAGTACACAAGACAAGGAAAAAATGAGCAATTTTATCTCAAAAATGGACCTCAGATGAGTTAGAAACCAACCCCTTAAAGACTAAATCAACACTATTTCCCAATAGTTTCAGTCTGTAACTATGTCAACAAGCACACTTTCGTGGTTGTTTTAGTCTCTAATGGCTAGGGGACTCAACCAATGGCTTGCATAATATTGTAGAGGGGAGTAAAAGCTTTCCAAGGAGTATAATTTCAAAGAAAATGGATATAGAAAGAAGAAGAAACGAGTTGTTGAAGAGGGCTTGCTGAAACAGAAAAATATGTTCAAAAAACCTGTTTTTGTTGCATGTTGGAGCATTCTTGCGTGGCAAAAAGCTTGCCACATGGCTTGTGAGTTGCCATGCATGGGGCTCAAATGGCTAGTGGTTAGGAGCCAAGTCGACGACCTACTGAAGCGCCAAAATTGGAGCTCCAAAACCATGGGTTTTGCTGGTTTTGCATGCTGCTACTGTTGGAAAAAGAGGGAAAATCTAAGGAAAGGAGAAGAAGAAAGAGGAAGCTGGGTGGTGGTCCGCCAAGCGCTTGGGCTAACCTGTGCCCTTATGTGGCCCACCCCGCATGGGCCTAGGCAGTCCAGGCCCATATACCTGGTAGACCTTTGAGTGTTAGATTTTCTCAAGTTTGATGCCATACTCGGTATGAATTGGCTAGCTGCATACCACGCACATGTAGATCGCTTCGCCAAGAGGGTTGTGTTTTAGATTCAGGCAAACCCACTATTATCTTTTAGGGGAGAGCTTCAAATAGGTAGAACACTCATGGCAGATTGGTGACGCAACATGAGATTGATACTCTAGTTGGTTTGATGACCATAGATGAGGCACCTTCACAGTCTAGCATTGATGATAGACCTGTCGTCAGAGATTTCCCTAACGTGTTCCTTGAGGATCTACCCGGTTTGCCCCCTAAGTGAGAGATCGACTTTATCATTGAGATCATTCTAGGGACATGACCTGTATTGATTCTTCCTAATGCATGGCGCTTAAGGAGTTGAAGGTCTAGCTAGAGGAGTTGTTGGGTAAGGGTTTCGTCTCTCCTAATGTGTCATGTTAGGGTGCTCCAGTATTGTTTGTGAAGAAGAAAGACGGGAGCCTTCGTTTATGCTTCGACTACCGACAGCTGAACAAGGTGACAATCAAGAATAAGTATCTTCTTCTGTGTATTGACAACTTATTTGATCAGCTTAGGGGTGACAAGGTGTTTTCGAAGATTGATTTGAGATTTGGGTACCATTAACTGAGAGTTAGGGAAAAAGATGTGCAGAAGACTGTGTTCTGCACTACATATGGGCACTATGAATTCTTAATCATGTTGTTCGACGTGACAAATGCCCCAACTATGTTTATGGACCTCATGCAGAAGATGTTTCAGCTATAACTCAATGCCTTTGTATTATTTTCATCGATGATATCTTGATCTATTCGAGGTATCGTGAGGAGCACACCAAGCACTTGAGGATCGCACTACAAACCTTGAGGGAGTAGAGGTTGCATGTTAAGTACAACAAGTGTGAGTTTTGGTTATTAGAGGTCCGATTTTTGGGTCACGTGGTTACAACTGAAGGTATTTATGTTGACCCCACTAAGGTCAAGGCAATTATTAGCTGGCCGAGACCTACCACAATGACTAAGATCCACAACTTCTTGGGTTTAGCCGGCTATTATCATCATTTTGTCCAAAACTTCTTGAGGATTGCAGCTCCGATGATGAAGCTAACCAAGAAGGATGATCCATTCGTGTGGACTGATGAGTGTGAGAATGTCTTTGTTGAGCTTAAGCGGAGATTGACATCGGCTCTAGTACTAGTGTTGCCAGAGCCCAGTCGAGAGTTGACTATATACGTTGATGCATTACAGATAGTCTTAGGTTGTGTACTAATGTAGGATGACAGGGTTGTTGCTTTTGCCTCACGACATTTAAAATTTCATGAGAGGAACTACTTGTACATGACCTAGAGTTGGCAGCAGTAGTATTCACACTCAAGATATGATGACATTATCTTTATGGCGAACGTTTTACGCTCTATTCAGATCATAAGAGCCTCAGATATTTGTTCTCATAGAAGGATTTGAAAATGAGACAGAGGCGATGAATGGAGCTGTTGAAGGATTATGACTTCACTATTGAGTACCACCCGGGGAAGGCTAATGTAGTGGTTGATTCTTTAAGTCAGAAATAGGTCAAAACTGCATGCACGACTAGACACATGTCTCATGAGTGGATGATGATTGATTTTGCCACGATTATGTGTATCCATGAGTCATCTACTAAGACCAGAGTCAATGGACAGATTATAGCCCAACCAATCCAGGTTCAGGAGATCACGGAGGGACAGGGACTATGATATGTTCAGGGTTTGGGCAGATGACACTTCTCATGGAGAGTGGTAACTTGATTCACAAGGTGCACTTAGGTTCTGGGGACTGCTGTGGGTACTAGATGATGCTAGCCTGAGACGCAGTGTGCTCAAGGAGCTACATCACTTGAGATATTTTATTCATTCGGGTGCCAATAAGATGTACCAAGATGCTAAACATAGATATTGGTGGCCCGAGATGAAATTAGACATAGCAATCTTCATTTAGAGATGTGATACATGCCAACAAGTTAAGGCTGAGCATCAGGGACTCGGTGAATCTTTACAGCCATTATATATACTGGAGTGGAAGTAGGAACACATCACTATGGATTTCGTTATAGAACTACCTCGTACACAGCAGAGGCATGATGTTATTTGGGTAGTTGTAGATCATCTGATGAAGTCTGCCCACTTTTTTCCTATTCATTGCAAGGATTCAGTGGAGTGATTGAGCCGACTTTATATTAGAGAGATTATAAGACTCCATAGGATTCTCTTATCCATAGTATTAGATAGAGACGTCAGGTTCACATCCCGCTTTTGGCAGGCACTACAGGCTCAGTTGGGGACAAAGGTGAACCTTAGCACAACATTCCATCCGTAGACTAATGGTCTGTCTGAGCAAGTGATACAGATTGCAATCTTGTATTTTGGATTTTGGTGGTAGCTGGGAAGATCATTTAGCCTTGTGCGAGTTTGCTTATAATAACAGCTACCAGTCGAGCATCGGGATGGAGCCATTTGAGGCATTGTATGGTTGACTATGTAGATCCCTTGCCTGTTGGGTTGAAACTAGTGATAGAGCAATCTTGGGCCCCGCTTTCATACAAGAACATAATGAGAAGATATAGAGGATTCGACAGAATATGAATGCAGCTCAGAACCGACAGTAGAGTTATGTAGATAACCGAAGAAGGGTCTTTGAGTTATGCATAAAAGAGTGAGGACTTCATGATCTGACACTATCCTGAGTTGATGAGTGTTGCTCCTTGATTTCTATTATATGCATCATTTATAAATTTCAACGACGAAATTTCTTATAATGAGGGGAGACTGTGACGACCCATATTTTAGATACACAAAATTAATGGGTTTGATACATGCATTCTCATGTAGTTTTTGAAGTTTTTAATAAAAGTATATGAATTTTTTTAATTTTTTATTTTTAATCATTAATTGAAGAAAATTAAAATAATTGAGAAATATAATTTTGGGGAAGAGAATATATAAATTATAAAAAAAATGTAATTTTTAAGAGAAAATTAATTTTTCGGATTGATTATTGAAATTTTTTAGGTAATTATTGAATTTTTGAGAGGAAATATGAATTTTTGGGTTAAATATGAAATTTTTTGAAAAAAGAAATGCATAAATTGGAATTTGGAGTATATTGGAAATGTATGCGATTTTTTAAGAAAACATAATTTTTGGATAATTATTAAATTTTTAGGAAGAAAAAAATGAATTTTTAGGAATTTATATTGATTTTTGGGTAAAACATTAATTTTTGAGTAAAATATGTGATATTTGGGAAAAAAATGTATAAATATTGGAATTTGTGGTATAATTGAAAATTTTGAAGAATTTTTTTTTTTTCCGGGGGGGGGGGGGGGGGGGGGGGACAAAAAAAAAAAAAAAAATTAAAAAAAATAAAAAAAAAAAAAAAAAAAAATTTCTGACTTATTTTTAAAATATTTTTACTGGTCGC
>JAJIYU010016899.1:0-11920 GCA_030144865.1 Tinospora cordifolia | reverse complement strand
TTTGTCTTTAATTATTTGACAAAATTCTAGGGTATTACATCTTGAAAGGTTCTTCTCACTTTTATTGTCTTAAGTTTCCACTTTTTTCGACCATTAGAAACCTACATATTGGGATAAAGGGGGAGGCAAAATTACTTCTTTTGTTAGTTTAAGTTTCCATTTTTGTTACTTTCATTATTTTAACATTTTGTTTCCTAGCCTTTATACACTTCTTTTTTATATATGAATGTCGCGTGATTCTAAGGATACTTGCATCCAAGAATCATGTAAGACGTAACACGCCACCTCTGAAGACCGACCCGAAGGGTACATGACCTTGCACAATAACATAAATATGATAAACTGAAAAGTGTAACACATACCATACAACATCAAGGCAATTTGAGAGATGGGAGGTTTCTATATCTTTCTTTATCTACATTTGTCAACTCAATTTCTTCCCTAGTGTAACACCCCAACCCCTGAATCGGTGGACTGGGCCACACGGCTGGCCGAGCCGTGTTATATTTACAAGTGACTCACACTTGACCTTCTAATTTCTTTTATCCCAAGTCTATTGGACTTTCAGAGTACTCAACTCAATTAAATTCGCTTAATTTAACAGGACATGATAATTAGAGATAAAATAATTTTTCAACTTTATTGATGAAAAAGAGTACATAACTCAAATGTAATACAATGGAATAATCAAAATTAGGCAATACGCCCTTAGAATGAATTAAAATTGTTCTAAATAAAATACTCTAACATATTTCCTAAGTGATTGGCATGCATATTCATGGTTTTTCAATTGCTTGAAAAATTAAAGAAGGAAGGGTGAGCAGAAAGCTCGGTGGATCATTCTAAAAATAGTCAAATCATTATTTCAAATCAATAAGGCATTCACATCAAACACTTTCAAACATTAAATGATTCAATCAGTTTGTTGTTTAATAGTTGAAAACTTAAACTAAAAGGATTCAACTTTGATGTTCTTATCAAAATACTTCATAAAGAGTGAAAGGGTATTCTTTTGTTCCAAGTTTCACTAGATTTAGGGCTTAATCCATATTCCAAGGATTTTGGGACCTAGCCCATATGAACTAGAAACTAATCCAAGTTCATATCTAAAGAATACCCATAGTAATCCTTGTGAATCACTATGACAATATGTGATTCTTATCATAATGAATCTTTCTTTTCCTAAATCAACCATGAATAATGAAAATGAAATTTGGAATTTGAGCTTGATATTCGTGCAACCAAAATGTCATATAGCATAGATCTTTAATCAAACAAACCTAAACATGTGAGATCTAAGCATGGCATGATTTGATGTTAGTAAAACATGGTATGCATGATAAACTAAAAATAAAACAACTATATGAATAACTCATTGAATTTACAATAACAAGATGAGAGTTTCGAAATCACTTCCACCTCAATGTTTTGATATCTTAGGTGCACAAATCCGAATTTTAGTAGCATTTCCACCCTCTAAGACATCTAGAATCTCAAGAACAGCCAAGAATTGAAAACTTCATACTCATGAACTCTCAAGAACTCTTAAGAATTAAAAGGAAGTGCCGAAAGAGAGGCTAGAAAAAGCAAGAGGGATCTTATCAACTCTTGCTTAGGGATGAAGACAATGGAAACACAAGGAGACCTTTATATAGAGTTCTAATGGGCAAGAATTGAGAAGTTTGGGGTGATTTAATTTTAGAAACCTTTCTAAGTCTCTATTTTACTTGTTTTCCAAGCACATATATTAGTAAGTAATTATTTTAGAAGTTGTTAATATATTCTTTTGAGTTGATTTCATTTTAGAAACATTCCTATTTCCCAATTTTACTTGTTCCCCAAGCACATATATTAGTAAGCAATTATTTTAGAAGTTTCTAATACATTCTTTTGAGTTGATTTCATTTTAGAAACATTTTCAATTCTCTATTTTACTCGTTTTACAAGCACATATCTTAGTAAGTAATTATTTTAGAAGTTGCTAATATATTCTTTTGAGTTGATTTCATTTTAGAAACATTTCCAATTTCCATTCCACTTCTTGTTTCTCATTTCCCTAAGTATGTGACGTCTTAGATACTTCCTAATTCCACAAATTGAGTGATCACTCTAAGGAATTGATCTTTATTCATCGTTTAGGCCACACAATAATGTTGCACCTTAAATTTCACATAATTGAAGGGAATAAAATTATCTTCATTCATATAATTAAATACTTTGATTTGATTTATCACATCTAATCCTTTTGAAATCAAGAAAACCTTTTAATTTTTGTAACCCAAAATATATCATTTAATTAACTCTACTTAATTTCATATTTTTAAATATCACATTATGGTTTCATTTGCACCCACAATATATTTATTTTTACACTAGAATTTCTACAAGCTGCCCTCAATTAATTCTATTTCTCATTTTCGTTATAATTTAAAATATACAAAATCTTGTATCCCAAAATTTCATAAAATTCTCAAGGATCAATATTTATTTTTTTCATTTAATCAAATTTTATACAAATTTTTCGAATATTACAACCTATCATCCTTAAAAAGAATTGTGTCCTCGAAATTTGTACCTACTCATTCAGGTATCATTTCCTCAAGTATTTCTACTAAAAAGGTGTAGATACTTAGCCATCATTTTACTTTTTAGCTCTCAGGTGGCTTCCTTAACTCCATGATGTTTTCAGAGAACTTTGACCAAGGAAATATCATTCATTCTCAAGTTCCGTGTCTTGCGACCAAGGATCCTAACTATGCTTCTTCATTAGTGGCATCATCTTGGATATTCACTTCCTCCTAATGGATAATGTGAGAGGGATCAAGTTCATGGTTCCTCAGCATTAACAAATGGAATATGTTGTGTACTGAGGTCATTCAATTTGACAGGTCTAACTCATAGGCGCATTCTTCGATTCTTCTAAGTATCTCCAATGGACTGATGAATCTGGGTGATAACTTCCCTTTGTATCCGAACCTTTTAATCCCTTTCTAAGGACTTATCCTTAAGAACACTTTGTTGCCTGTTGGAATTCTAGGGGTTTCCTTCTTATATTTATATAACTCTTTTGACAACTTTGAGCATAGTCATCCATTTTTGTATCAGTTTGACTTTGTTAGTCATCTCTTCCACCAAATCTAGCCCAATAAGTATATGATCTTCAATTTCAGCCCAATAGGTAGGCAATCTGCAAGGCCTTTCATAAAGAACTACATATGGACCATCTTTATGCTTGCCTAATAATTGTTGTTATAGGCAAATTCTGCCAGGTGTAGGTACTTACTCTAGTTTCCTTTAAAGTCAATAACACAAGACCTCAACATGTCTTCTAGTATCTGAATGATTCTCTTAGACTAACCATCAATTTGAAGGTGAAATGTGGTACTCATAGTGAGTTTAGTGCCTAACTCCTTCTATAAACTCTGCCAGAACTGTGAAGTGAATCAAAAGTGTTTGTTAGATACTATCGCCTTAGGCATACTATGAAGTCTTACTACTGTTTCACATAGAGGTCTCCCAACTTACTAACTTGGTTTGTGGATCTAATTGGCATGAAATGAGCCACTTTAGTGAGACAATCCACAATGACCCATACAGTATCTTCTCCCTTCTGGTTTTAGGACAATCCACGAACAAAGTCCAAGGCAACTTTATCCCACTTCCATTCAGCGATAGGGAGTGGTTGCAATATTCTAGAGGATTTTCAATGTTCTACGTTCACTTGTTGACAGATTAAGCACTTGGAGACATGCTTAGCCATGTCCATCTTCATTCCTCTCCACCAGTAGGACTTTCTAAGGTCTTGATACATCTTATCGTTGCCTGGATGCATCTTAT
The DNA here is from genome assembly GCA_030144865.1 of Tinospora cordifolia. Lineage (NCBI taxonomy): Eukaryota > Viridiplantae > Streptophyta > Magnoliopsida > Ranunculales > Menispermaceae > Tinospora > Tinospora cordifolia. The sequence goes on along the minus strand of JAJIYU010016899.1, from coordinate 8,083 downwards.
ACTTCGTCTGATGGGCCTCATTCAATATGACCTACTTACTATGTCAAATTTGGGGTCCACAAATTCCATTTTTGAGCCTTAGGGTATTTTCAGCATCAAACCTAAAGTTAGCATGCTTACCTTGTTCAACTCCTTTTATCAGGCTTACGAGCCACTTGTCTTGCTTTTCTTCATCCTTGCTTTGATGTAGAAGATTTGGTTGGCAAGACATGTTGTAGATGTAAGCTTGGTTCTCATCTAAGTTTACACCTAAATTGAACTCCTCAATTAATTGGTACATTTGACCCCCCTCCTTGTTATACCCTGGCTCCCAGATCTTTCTTTGCAGGTTCCCTCGGACCGCGCTCACTCGACTACATGCCCGCTCAACTGGGGAAGCTGGCGTCGCATCGTCCGCCGAGAGCTAGAGTGGTACTTAATCTCATAATCTTAGATTCTATATTCTCTTTCTTTCTATCTCTTTCAGGAAATAAAAATCCATTTAAATAGGCACATTTTTTTTGAAATAATCATCTAAGTAAATAAAATGGATAAGTGCAATTTCAAATGAAATGAAAACATTGAGTTCAAACTTAAGAAATTTAAGAAATACTCCAAAATAATCCCAAAACATTTTGTCACGTGTAAAATGTTTAGAACAAAAGGAAAGAAAATGGGCACATGCTCAGTTCAGTCAAATACAAAAATAAAATGCACAGCAAATACTAACAACTTCCTCGACGAGGTTTCAAAATAACCGAGTCTTCTACGATGTCCGTCGACTCGTACTGTCTCAAAAATTACTTGAAAAAGAAAGGGGGTGAGCTCGAGAGCCTAGTGGATCATACTGCACATCCCTAGCATTATTCAAACCAAAATACCAAACATGCAAACACTTTCATTGCAATAGGGTGTTTCAAACACTTCATTATTTTTTGTTGAAGTTAAGATAAAAAGGTTTGTGGCTTCGGTGTCCCTTCGTGGTCTGGTAGCGAATCCGGAGGTACCGCCCAAGGGCCGGTTACCTTTTGGGACCCTGATAGGGGCTTGAGGTCCGAAGTGACACCCAGCCCGCAGCCTGTCTAGTTGAAGACACCCACAATGACACCCTAAGGCTGGTCACTGCACCGGTACATGGTTCTTTTTGCCTTAATTTAATCTTCTTTAGTTTCACAAACAAGGTTTTCAATCCATAACAGCATAACATGTACTAACCTATGCAATTTAAATCATAGAAATCATTCAAGCAACCTTATCTCTAGAAAGCACATAACCGGACATTATGATATATCATGGCAATCATTTCAATCAATAATCACTCCATAATTAATCCTAGCATGCTCCAATATGCATAATTAAAATAAGCAATCATCATGTTTAGGATTTAAAATTCAAATAATAATAGAGAGTGTAGTAATCACACCCATTTTTATTTTTTTTTTCTGGAGTCACTCGCACCTCCGCGTCGCCTCCACTATTCTTGATCTGAAATAAAAATCAAAATAATTCATCAATTTATTTCCAAGTTCCTCCTATTTGCCCAAAAATTCATATTTCCCCTTCAATTTAGATGGATTAATTTCAGTAAGTAATAATCCCTCAAAATTTCCTTTAGTTCTCAAATAAATATTTTCTACTTTCATAGGACAGTTCAAATTTTATTTTTTTTTATATTTACCTCAAGACTCCAATCATACTTTTTTTTACATCAAAATCATCCATTCGTATTAAAATTAATTCCATTACAAATAAAATAAGACTTCCAAATCTAAGAGCTAAGCTAATCTCTAGAAATATCCATTGTCATCTGAAATTATTTTTAAGCCTTCAAATCAAATCCTTCGTACTCATTTGCTAGAAATAGTTTATTTCCACTAATATCAACTTAGGGATTTTGGATTGAAGGGACTATATTTCTCTCAAAAATATTAGACTTCCATAAATTTTCAAAATAATTCAAATAATATATTTTTAAAATATATCTCTCAACCTTCGAACCCCTTTAACTACAATACCCAACATCCAACATCCATCCAAAAATCTACAAGCAAAAGTAATAGTTTTAACAAAAATATAAATAAAGTTCCAAATTTCTAAATCTCATTTTGCGCATCTATAATCAATGAAATAGTCAATTTTCAGCTATCATAAATTTGAAAATTTGGAAACACACATATTAAACCTCTTCTACCATGTAAAATCATTCCTAATTAAATTACGATTGTATCCAAAAAATCATATCCTAACCATCTATTCAAAATCTATATGCATCAAAAAAATATTTCCACTAAAATATTGATTAGGCTTCAAACTTCATGCAATTTTTCTTTTCTAAACTTCATTTTCGCACATCAAAATCATGGAATAACAATTAATAAATAGATTTCCAGCCATCTAAGAAAATTTAGAAATCAAAACTATGAACATAAAAGTGTAAGAACGTTGAATTCAAAACTATACCACTGTTAAGCTTTTCATTGCGCGCGAATCGTGCAACTTTTATATTTACAATTTCTTCGCGAAGCACGCACCAGCAGATGCCAACATGCACTAGATCTAAAAATGTTCCTTCTTCAATGCAAGATGCCGCAGCTAGTTGGATGCAGCAGCAAAAGTGGTGAGCAACAACAACAATGGTGGACAACAAGCACCCAAACACGGACTACAACTTGTTTCTTCACCATGCACTGCAGTTGCAGCTTGTTTTTTCTTCTTCTTTGCTAACCACGAACCACCATGGACTACAAGCAGCTGGACAACCAAATCATGCACAAGCAAACAACGAAGACGCACTAGCAGCTGGATAACGAAGACGTACCCTACAGCTAGACAATGAAGACGCACCACAGACAGCAAGCAGATCTGGTAAGCTTAGGATGTTTTGGTGGCTGGTTTTGCAAATCTAGATTGAGCTTGAAACAAAATAGATCTTGGCTGGTTTGAGCTTGTGAAGGTGGTTGACGCTTGAGACAGCACAAATCTTGGCTGGTTTGTGTAGATTCGACTGGATGGTGGTGGTTTGAGCTTGTGCAAGTGGTGAAAATGGCAGATCTAGTTGTGATTTGAGCTAGATCGACGTGATTTGCACTTGCAGATTTCTTCTTCTTCGTCCACGGCCAGCAACAAAAATATGGTAGTGGCTTGGCCCTTTCACATCCAGCAATAACAAGAAACAATAGCAAGGTCTTGGTTCTTCAGATCTGAAATCTACACTTTTAGATTTGAAACTTCTTCTTTCCAGATCACGTACAAGAGCAAAATGAAATCTGGATTTTTTTTTTACTCTAAGACTTGAATGAAGAGAAGACGAAGAACAATGAGCTTCCTTTTTTTGTGTGTGTATGTTTTGTTTGGGTGTCCAAAACCTTTGAGCAATTTCCTTACATACTTATGTATATATATTTTTTTTCTTCAAATCATACTCTTTCATCCTTTTTTGTGGTATTATTATTATTATTATTATTATTATTATTATCAAACATATTTTTTTCTTCATTCTATTAACCCCATGATATTCAAAATACATATTTATTTTTAATTACTTAGTTTTGCTAATGGATCTTGGACTGCTTGTTTGCATTTCTCTTTCCATGTGAACTTAAATCCTTTTCTAATTAACTTAGTCTTGGGTTCTACTAATTTGGAGAAGTCCTGGATGAATCTTCTGTAGTATCTAGCTAGGCCTAAGAAACTCATGATCTATGTAACTATCTTTGGTTGTCTCCAATCCGTGACAACTTCCACCTTCTCCAGATCTACAAAAATGCCTTCCGCTGGTGCAAGAACTTGACCGTCTTCATCCAAAATTCACACTTGCTGAACTTGGCATACAATTGGTGTCTTCTAAGGGTCTCCAACACTAGTCTCAAGTGTTTGACTTCTAACTTAGAGTAAATTAGGATATCATCCATGAATACCACTACAAACTGGTCGAGGTATTTTCTAAACACTCTGTTCATCAAATCCATGAATGCTACTAGGCATTGGTTAACCCAAAGGGCATCATGGTGAACTCAAAGTGTCCATATCGTGTCGTGAAGGCCATCTTATGTATGTGTGACTCTCGAATTCTCAATTGGTGATATCCTGACGTATGATCAATCTTTAAGAAATGAGTAGCTCCTCTCAATTGATTGAATAAGGCATCGATGCTTGATAGAGGATACTTGTTCTTTACGGTTGCCTAATTCAATTTTCGGTAGTTTACACATAGTCTCATAGACCCATCTTTTTTCTTCACGAACAACACCAAGGTTCCCCATGGTGATTCGCTTGGCCTGATGAATCCTTTTTCTTAGAGCCCGTCTAGCTTACTCTTTAACTCAATTAGCTCTATTGGTGCCAGCCTACAGGGAGGTATGACTATGGGGTTGGTTCTAGGGTGAAGTTCAATTTTGAACTTTACTTTTCTCGTAGGTGGTAGTCTGGGTAAGTCACCTGGGAATACATCTTCATATTCCCTAACCACTACTAAGTCCTGGATTCCTCTGTGCTTTATAGGGTCCCCTTAGAGAGTTTCTCGAACTCATCATATTCTGCCTCAAGCAATTCAACATTACTATCATCGGGCACATCACCGTTGATTTTATAGGTTTTTCTCAAAGGTAGTGTTATCGTTACTTGCCTCTTAGGACAATCTATTTGTGCATGATACTAGTTTAACCAATCCATCCCAAGATTACATCGGAATACCCCCAAAATCTCACAAACGTGTACACGTCGCAATGAAAATGAAAATATAAAATAAAAAATTGTATGTTTGCAAAGAAATGAGAATTAAAAATAAAATAATACGATGCTTGCATGCACGTCGATAACAAACACATAAAAAATAATTAATCAAGAAATAAATGAATTAAAAAATCATGTTTTATTTAAATATATGCATAGACTATGGTTTGAAAAATTAAACGAATATTAGTTGATGGAAATATTGGTAGATTAAAATCAAAGAGTCACTTGAGAAATGAAATTTAATATTGAGTGATTGAAAAAAAAAGGATGAAAACTTATTTTCATGAAGACTTGCTTGATGGAATTATTGGTTGAAAAAAAAAAGAAGAAAAATATGAAAGAATCACGAAACAAAGGAGAAAATGAAGAAGAATCTAGAAGCTATGATCAATGTTTTGTGATTTGGGGTTTGTGGTTTTGTGTGTGACGATCAAATCAGGGAAAGGAGAACCAAATCCAGATCTTGCTGGCCGTGAATCATAAACAAAATGAAGAACTAAAACATGGTTTGCGATTTGGGCGAACAACAAGAACGTGATTTAGAGGTTTTGTGTTTGATGATGTGCAAACCATGAAATAAGAACAAACAAAAAAGAGAAGCTAGATTTTTCAGTGATTTGGGGTTTTTTTGTTTTGAAGGTGACGATCAAATGAAAAGAATGAAGAAGAAAACCCAAATCTGAAAGTCGTGGTTGCTAGGCGTGAATCGCGAATAGAGAAGAAGAGACATGGCTGGTGCATTCTAAGGTATCATCTAAACGAAGAACGAAATCCAACTGTTGGTGTGTTGCAGTTGCTGTCACACAAAGAACAAAGAAGAAGAAGCAAAGAACGAAGAGGAATGATAGTTGTTGCGATTTGGGCGTGAAAGAGGAAAGAGGAAGGAAATCTCAGATCTAAAATTTCTGCTGCTGGATGAAGAATGAGGAACAAAAAAAGATGAGCTGCAAGCTGTGAAGCACGAATAGAGAAAGAAAAATCAGCTACTATTGGTTGGACGAACAAAGAATGAAGAAGCAACTATGATTGGTGAATAGAGAGAGATCTGTTGTTGTGTTGTACAAAGAGGAGCAGCAAATCGTGTTGTGCGATCTTGTGTGCGAGAAGAGAAATAGCATTGTGTGATCTAGTGTGAAGAAGGTAAAACAAAGAAGAAAACTGGCCATGGGGTGTAGGTGCGTGATTTGTAATTGCTAGAACAGAACATGAAACCAAAAAGAAAAATTGATGCCCTAGATTTGGGATTTGTGCACAAGAGAAGCTTTAACAAAGAAATCAAAATTTCATTTATGGTTTGAGGGATTTTTGAGAGGGCTTTGACGTTTGAAATGCATTTGGAACTTTGATGAGCTTGGTATTGCACTCTAATGGTTGTTTTAAATAAATTGTGTTAGATTTTTGAGAGATTAAAATTTATGTTTGGTTTCACAACAAATTTGGGCATCGATACTTGTTTCGGCGAGGAACGAATGCAGAGAGGTGTAAAGATTTATTTTTCCTAATATCTGAACTGAAATTAGTTAGAAATGGATTATTTAGATTACATGAAATGTGAAGAACAGGACTGGAAGTCCAAGAAGCTTCAAAGCAAAAAACAAGGAAATGGAACTCTAATTTTGGAGGTTTCTGTGTTTTAAATTTTATTGTTCATAGAAATGAATTTATTTATGATTATAAATTTATTGTTTAGATGTTAGAAATGATGATATCAAAGTTAAGGGGGTTCGGAGGTTCGAAGATTTAAAATTTATTTATTTACTTTGGTTAGTTGAAATTTTAAGTAGAGAAATTTTGGAAAGTATCTAAACTCTAGATTATTTTTAAATTATCACGGATAAAACATAAGGACTTAGAAATTTTTTATGATGATGTTGAATTTTAGATTTAGAAATTCAGGGACTCGGAGATTTAAATTTATTTATTTCTTTTGTTAGTGGAAAGTTAAATTAAAGGAATGCTGAAAGGGTATGATTCTTGAATTTAATTCAAATTACAGGGATGTGAAGAATGAATTTGTGGAAGTCTTATTTTGTTCAAAATAAATTTACGAATGAGATGAATGAATGATTTTGATATGAAGAGAAATGTGATTGGAGATTGAATTTATTTGAAGTCTTGATGTAAATATTAAATATTAGAATTATCTTATTGAAGTAGAAATTATTTAGTTAAGAGTTAAGGAGATTTTTTAAAATGGTAAGCCTTAGATTATTTTATTTAATTTGAAAAAGTAGGAGAGGCCTGGAAAAATTTAATATATATTTTCTATTGTCAGATTAAAACTATAGAGCAGTGAAGATTTGTGAGGAAGTGCAAGGGAGATCTAACATTTTTAGGTGGGAAGGATTTCCTTGCTCGTTAATATTATATGAACTTTAGATTCAAAACATGATGGCTGTTAGCTTAGGATATTTTGCATGCTATGGTTGTTATTTGTTTGTGATTGGAATGATTTGAATGATAATCAAAGTGTTAGGTTAATTGCTTTCTGACATGTTTTATCGAGTTCATGAATTATTCATTTTATTCATCTTTTATTTGCTCATATTTGATGGATGATGTTGTATGGATGACGCTATTTGTGGAACTAAATAAGATTAATGGTTTATTAAGAACACAGGTACCAATGCAATGGGTAGCCGCAGACACACCTTACCTCTCCATACAATGCAGTATAGAGCTAGGCTGGGCACATTGTGAGTATTTCCACCCTATGGTTGTGGAAACAGTTGGGGTTGCTCTTATAGATCGACAATCACTGGATAGTGTTACCTTTTCTTAGACGGTAATCCCTACAGTATAGCTTGATTGTACATCCAGAGTAACTGATATGGTGATTTGAGCACAACACCTGGAGAGCTCATCAAGATGGTATAGCTGGAAAGCATACAGGAGACATCATGATAGTATAATAGGAGTGTGTACTAGTGGTTCACTCCTGGATTACAAGAAATACCGGGGGTGGATTCCCTTTCGATTTTTAAAGTACAACAAACAAATGAATGCTTGAAACGATTAATGTGTGAAAGTGTGTGCATGTTTTGATTCTTGGTTTGTATAATGTTGATGATGTGTAGGGATGACCCTTTGGGCTTTTGAGCTCACTCCCATTTCATTTTTTAGGAACACATGGATGTAGCATACAATAGTCTATGTTAGAAGACTTTCAATTTTGATTGAAAACCTCATGGGAAGGTTAACCGGGATTTGATGTATGTTTTTTCTTGAGTTTAATTTCATTGTTTTATATGTATTTATATTGATTTTAGAAAAATCAGCCGAATTGGCCAATATAATTTCATTTTAGTGAAATGATTGAGTTTTTTTTAATACTTCACTGACAAGGAATTTATTTTATACTAGTTTGACA